>JAQQZZ010108501.1:0-15670 GCA_030265115.1 Mopalia vespertina | reverse complement strand
TGAAGAGTAGCAATGCTGTCTTTACTTAGCACTGGAGGAAGATTAACTTTCCAACATTATGAAAACACTTCACATTTGGTTGTGCTAGTGTCAAATAGTGTTGGAATACACCGCCGTCATATAAGATACCATTAAGCACGGCGTAAAACACCAATCAATCAATCACTCAATCAATCACTCAATCAATCACTCAATCAATCAATCAATCAATCAATCAAAATACAATTAATGTATAGCATTGGCCTGAAATACAATTGTCATATATATTTCTAAAAATTATTGATATATATATATATATTTTTTCTCTACAATAGAAAAATATATATAAATATTTATAAAAATTTATCGCACTGACACAGGGATGTAGACCTGCATGAAAATATAACACGGACTGTGGTGTTTTCGTACAGAAGCTCAGTCTAGACCATGGCCTAAATTATAACTGTCTGAGCGTTTTGGGTTTATATTGGCAAAGAAGTCGCCTAGTGCATCATCTTGGAGCCAAGGCTTAAAGAGAGCAAAGCAAGCATTGTTGGGGGTACCGGTAGCGAGTGTGCTACAATCCATGTTAAGCCTTAAAATGTGAGATTTAATAATTTCCTTGTTGGTATGTGGATGATAAAAGGATTAAGCATAGAGTTGATGGGTATCCGTATACTTATAACATACCTTAAAATCCAAAGTCTAAATTAAGGCCCTTATACACCGCTAAATGTAACAAATAATGCACTATCCAGGCTGATAGTAGGCTAAAGTTTAATGTTAGGGCTTTTCTGATTAACAGTGGCAAGGAGGAAGTTAAGGTCATCTCTGGAATGTTGATAGAAGATAAATATGTAATCCATATATCGAAGATACGATAGAGGTTGTTCAGCACACTTTTCAAGAGCTTCATGTTAGCACTCTGCCATAAAATGGAAGCAAAGTTGGGACTAAACCTTTTTGCCCATAGCACAGCCTTAAATTTGCTAGTACATGTGGCCATTGAACCGTTTCAATTTCGTAGACGGACGATAGGGATCGGAATACCAATCAAAAGCATTTTGAACAGAACGAAGTCATGTCTAAATATCGATATTTGTGTACATGGATTCTACGCCAAGCCTCACTAATAAGACGTTTTTATCCACCTGAATGTCTGATAACTTACTAACAAAAATCCTTACTATTTTTAATAAAACTGGGATGCCTGTTGGTAATTGGTTTGAGGTGGTAATCAATAAGTTCCGATGTGTGGTAAGATTCATAGACACGATCTGATAAAATAGGTCTACCTGGAATCATAAAAGGCTGAGGCCACTTCTCTTGTGGTTTGTGAATTTTAGGGGAAATGAAGATGCCTATTTTTGGAGTCCTGGCTGGCGAGTAGATAATCGCTTTGATTAGTACAAAGGACATTTTGATCCTTTAACTATAGCATTATTTGGTTGAAATTCATGCGGGTTGCCAGCCAAATAGGGTTACATAGCTTTTTATAATGACCAGGAAACGTTTTACCTCACTAATGTAACCCTTCCTGGTCATACTGACCGTAGGTGACCCTTTATCAGATGGTTTTATTAACATATCTCGATTTTATCTCGACAAAATCTGTTCTGAATTGAACAGCGCTCGCCGTAATCTCGGGGTCAGAAACTGTCGGCACATAATCAGTTTTTTTCCCGTCAACGTTAATCGTTGCGCCATCCGTGTCAGCTTTAAATTGTTCAATTTATTCATTATTAACATAACTAAAATGATATAAACAGTTTTTTAAAGCTTATTTGTAAGCTTTCTTAGAATTATTTATAGGATTCTATCTACATGTTCACCAAATACTCAGTTTCCCACCATGTCGTATTATTACCTGTATTATCCAGCTTATTGATCCACATTAGCCAGATATACATAACTGTGATCTCTGTATATACTTCTATTACTTTTGCTTATTTGTATATTTTACTGTAACTCTTTAAACTGAATCAAATTGAATCTTTAAATTAAATCAAATCAAATCAAACGTTTAGTTCTGAAAAGTACCGCTTTTCTACATATTTAATCCAGCCAATGTATCTGGATAACCGAAAATGTAACCTGTTTTGAGTTACGTGCACGATTGGCTTTTCACGCACGTTCTCGCGTTCCTTCTCATGTACAGGCAGTCAGCCAAAGTGTTATCTTTAACATCACGTGGTGTTTTACCTAGAATAAATGACAATAAAGCCAATAGTGCACGTTAATGCCGCTTTTCTGAACCTGGAAATCTCTATCTGAGAACTGCTTAGGGGATTTGACAACTTAGACCACGACCAACGAGGGACCTATCTGATGGCGTTGAGATATTTACAAGGGTTACAATATTTGAACCTAAGCCGGACATCATACCTTCATCTAAATCTATTTTCAATCAAATGTTTAAGGCAATGTAGATACATGTATAAACAATTTGCTTTATCCTCAATCCAATGAACTCTTAATTTTGATTGAGGAATTTTTTAATAATGCTTTGTCTAGTCTTGTATATATACGAAACCAGTCGACTTCTTCGCCAAATGCAATCCGAAACCCTTCAGACAACTGTACAGTTATAATTTAGGCCACGATCAGCTCCGATTCGAAAACAGACATAATTCCTTTTGTATTTCAATAGTACCTCCCAAGCACGCGGTTTGCAAGTCTCCTTATGCAAGACTTTCAAGTTCGAGTCTCGTACCTACAATGTATAGTCTTAATGTCTATTATAGCATACCAGAGAAACACAAATCTAAAGGAGATACTGGTTAAGGCGAAACCTCCCTCTGTATTAGACAGGTTGTAACACTCATTCGCTTTAGAGAATCTCTTCGTTGGTTAATTTTAATTTATTTGAAATACAACTTTGCAGGTTGATTATTCTAAACTATACCTAATGTCTTGTTTGCTACACATTTGTCAAATACTTTCTATACCATGTACATGGTGATTTCTTCCTCTAGAGATGTATGTAGGTTACCCATAACAACTCGAGATTAAGATCTATTAATATATGATAACGATTTATACTTATCAAGTGTTTAAATATAAGATGAAAAGACTTGGTGTGGATAACAACTGCCTAGTTTATTGAATACTGCGTTTCTGTATTGGACGAAACGTGGCGGCGTGTTAATCTCAAATTTCTACTCTGCGTTTAAAAGCTAGATGATTATTGATTGTTACAAAACGGTTAAACTGGCCCAAAAAACTACAATCTTCTATAGACTTTGATACCACTGACGTAACTTTACGTCGAATCAAGATGGCGGAGTCTCGTGATCATATTACATCACGTTGCGTGGGAGTGCAGTTCGACCTAGATGAGCCAGCAGGCTATAAATCTCGGTATCAAACACATATGGTATTCTTTTGGTGATTTCAAACGTTATGTGTACCTAACAAACAAAAAAAGCGCTGCTACAGTAAATCCTCGGTGAATGATGGCTTCGCTTTCTTTCGCCTGTTTATATTGAGAACAAATGTGGAACAACTTTTCGCTTCTTAGAAAAATATATCTGGAAGCTATTTTCTCGATCGTTCCATTCGGAGTTAATTGTGACAGGGTTCAGGTTTCCTTATCCCAAAATTGTGGGCGAGCGGACATGACATGGTAACAATAGGAAACATGTGACGCTTCGATTTGTGACATATTTCTAACACGAAGGATCATTCCGAACCGTTTAGCGCCATTTCCTTTCTAGGAGCACACATTTCCACGGCCGAGAAGTTTTAACGTGTGCGGTGGATGTGGGACAGATCATACGCACTGTTTACATACCACCAGAAATTTGACAATATGCCACCGTGTCGTGTGTATTTGAGAACAACATTTCATAGAAAGTGTTTACACACCTTTGTGAAAGTTCAAATCATAAAATTTCAACCGTATACAGTATTTACCACTGATAGCCACAAAAATTGTTAAATTTAAGTCAAATGTACAAAGGAATAAAACAGGAAAGCTCCGTTTGGTGAATAGGCATATATTTTCAATGTTTGAAATTATTTATGATTCGAGGCATAAATGTTTTAGCATAATCTTAAAAGACACTATTAAATCTTTTTTAAAGCAAATAAAGACATGAACAGTATAAAGAAAATCATGACATAAGGAAGAAATAAGATATAAAGAAAAGGCGATCTGCTTTTATTATTTATCATTATTTCAAAGATCAGCACAATTCGCTAACCTCAATGGTATTCCTTATAAGTATAGTTTGAAAACTTATAAGTGATGTAATTCATAGCCACTCCTAGTACAATTAAAAATAATATCTGAAATTTGCAGACTACATATACGCTAAGATTCCGATGTATTATACTATATTGTTATATAGCCATTTCATCGTTTCGTGTTACCAGCAGATGAGTGTTCTTTTTTCGATTAGCCAACACGGCTCTGATCGGTTAAGTATTAAGTAGACAATTCTTTTGAAAGAATAGATGATATAATTGTTTTAAAATATACATTAAATGTGTGTCTTTATATTGCAACTAGATCAGAAATGCAATAGTTAAAATATGCTAATCATATTTGCCTTCCACTATAGTTTTGTTGTCAGAAAAATATATAGGGAGTCTTAACATATGATATTTGTTGAAATTTTAATCTTCTGTAGATTTGGAGAAACAAAATATCTTAAAGTGAGTGATGGGATTCTCATTTTCATATATCAAATAATAAACCATTTATATCAACACAAGCGACATATTCCCAATGATGCTTATTTTGTTTTCTCCAAAGATCTGTTTTACCATTTGAAGATCATTGCCTTGGTATAAACTGGCTGTATATACACCAACGTTGATCGCCTCGTCTAATGAACAGTAGCAGATGTTGGGATGTATGTATCGCAACGTCTGGATCAAACCTGGCATCTTTCTTCTGGAGTGAGGCAGGGAAGTGTTCTTATTCGGAGCCTATTGGGTCTAAACAAACCGAGGAGCATTCGGAACGAAAGAATGTCAAGACTAGCTATAAAGTTTGTGTTTCTTTGTCAAACGACAGAAACAAACAGCGTCTTTGTTTATCTACAATACGGTACAGCTGGTATAAATATTATCCGTGCAGCTTTTCTAAACAGATTTCTGCCTTTCTTTTACTCTCGGGGGTTTTGACGGCTGTCGACAGCAGAATACCCCAACGGTTTTCGCTAACGGACGAGGCATCAAGTTGAGTGAGAAAACGTTTAGTATTTGTTCAAGCCATTCACTGACATGGTACAGCTTAGACTAACAGTGTACCTCGTGAGTATAGCCGACCAGATCATATCTACTTTTCGCAAATAAAACGCCATCGGATACTTGGGGTATCGAAATGTATAATAACACTTGCTAAGCTGGATACACAGTTGGTGCTATTGGCAGCCAATGAAATAGCCAAATAGCTAGTTAGGCGAAGAAGGCAAATAAACAATGCGGAAGGCCTCAGCAATAAACGCTAACCCCTGGGCCTTGTTATGCCAAGAGAAACGTAGAGGCTTTTCTTGATTATAAGGATTCCAAGCAACTTAGGATTGGTACACTAACAAACAAAAGCTCTGATCAATGCACTGCGGTAGGTGGCGATTCCTGACGCCCAGCAAAACACTGTAACTTATTCATCCACGTCGTTTATTTAACCTGTCTGGAATTTTTCTTTGCGATTCTCAGCTGTTTTTACCGGAACCTATGTTTTTGTCTTTGTTGATAACGCCATCCACGATAAAGTCACATGGAAATCGTTAAAGTTCAGTAAAATGGTCTTTAAGAAAACTTTTCTTCGCCTGGGGGAAGGACTTACTTTAAATGGGCCCCACGAGCCGGTTAAATAAAGTGTACATCGCTTATAATGAGAGAAATGAATGATGTTGATTGTAAAAATGGCGAGGATGTAAATATATTCAATATGACACATTCGTGAAACACAATCTCACAAGCATCAATCTTAAGAGCGAAGAACTAAAAGGCAAATTCAAGCAGTTATAACAAGTCAATTAACCATTCCACTATAAAATCATTATTGGTAGTTTTCGTTAACAATTAAATTCATTTTTTGTTTAGCAATTCTGTATACCCATCGCTAATATTCCCAAAAATGTCGCATAAAAGACCAATATACCAGCAATGAATGGAAAGGGAAGATATCACAGAAAAGAGTAATTACCATATATGTAAACACTGTATTAACCACAGGGAGCTTTAATCAACCAACCCTGCCGTAACCCCAAAAACAAACCTTTCAAACTAGAGCTTTCCAAATATGGTCATATGTAGTATCTTTCGGACTGTCATTGAGACCAGCACTGTCTGTGGCATTTATTCATTTTCAACATTCATTTTGCTACTATATTCATGATTGTCTAGAAAGAGCCACATCGTTATACAGTCTAATTAAGAAGTATAGGAAACAGCTGGATAGCATATGGTTAATCAGAATACTTGTGAGAAAAAGAAAAACTAAATTATACAGTTCACGTGGTTTGCGTTGTTTGACATTTGACGTGATATAGATTGCGTATCTTAATGTTGGCACTGTCGACTCCCCAAGGCTTAGAAACGGTTTTACAGGCAATTCATTGAAGTGGGCACACAAAATGACCCAAAGGACAGCCAGGTCGAACTAATTTCAAGCTAAGCATTAAATACCACAATATTAGTTTTAATTTAGCTTTATTAGCTTTATTTTCCAAGTTTATGTTGAGTGTATTATGGTGGATTAAGCTCTTCAAATTTCAGGAAAGAATTTCTCTTAAATCTTTTTTGTCAAGATATATGTTTTGCCGGAGATCTTACTGGGTGGCATTTAAGTCGAATCGAATTTGTTGTGGTTGTAAACTATATTAGACAGCATTCGGAAAGTATACTATACATGATTGTAGTAAACAATATTCAAAACCTTAATGTTAGATACATTGTCAGACCTTTACCTTCGTTAATAGGGAACCACAACCGTTCTCAGTTCTCTAGATGTTTCATTAAATTTGGTTTAATTTTTTTTGCTAAATCTGCGGTATATATTTATATATAGCTCTTTTAACCCAAAGGTCCCGGGTTCGAATCCCGGTGGAGGCAAGCAAATTTTTCTCTCTTCAATTATTCAAAATATATATAGCTCTTTTAAAATGAAACGGTTGATTCATTCTGATATTTAACGCAACAATACAGGTTTGGTTCTTGGGAGCAATATTGTTTGATTGATGGGGGTTTAACGGTGTACTCAATGGTTATGACGACGGTGCGTCCACTTCACACCGTTCCTTGCTTAAATACGATTGGAAACCGAGAGGAAACCTCTTAAAAACCACCCCTGCGAATGCCTGAGCCACATCGTTTGACTCACTCATATACCTGATGGTCGACAGACGGACTCGAACCCGTGAACGGTACATCGAAGTAGGATTAATATATACGGAAACGCTACCACTAAGGCACGACCACGGGTCTTGAAGGCAAAAGGAAGTGTATACGGGTTTTATCATATTGAGGTGCATATGTGACCAAGTTATCTCCAGGCCTATAGCTACAGTTACTATTCAGCAAATGATAAAAATCCGATACGGCGTAAATAAAGAGATTTGGCTTTGCTCTCGATTTTGAATGTTATAAATCAGATGCAATTCTTTTTTTTCTTTCTGGAGGCACAAATAAACTCAAGTGACAAGTTTATAAAATTGCTAAGTTTATTTGAGTCTTACATCAAAGTAATCACTCTCCTGAGGCAGCACCTTTCTTCGCTCTCAATAGCCTAGGTCAAAGCTCTAGTGTTTAATGGGGGCATCATGGCCGCCTGCCTCATCAATCCACGGCCATTGACAACGATGGCTTTCTCCCGTGATGGTTGACAAATATCTCTCTGAATCGAAGAGGAATTGTTGAGATTTCCATACAAAAGAATTACAATAACTCAACGTCCAGTATCGACACAAATTTAACTCCGCTTTAATAACAGACAATTTCGTGAACACAAAGTCCCTTTCTAGATTTCCCGCGGAAATGGTTTTACGTCTGCCATCAAAGTTGACCGATCAGCTTCGTTATGGGCGACTACAAGTTTTTCATTCATTTTCATTCTCTAAGGTTCTGGATCCTTTTCATTTTAAACGCCCCACGAGGTAATTGAATTTTCTCTATTTAGTAAAACATTTCCTAGGAGTGTATTGTTACTGGAACATCATTTTGTCCGAATTATTACAGGAAGAAACCATAAATTACTTTTAATTCTTTAAAGATTCACCCTCATGGACGTGAGTCGTGTTGAATTTGTATAAGAATATTAGCCCATGTCTTCATGGAATGAGTTATTCAATGATTCATTTCTTTTGTTAGTTATCGTCCGATCTACACCAGGGCTGTGTATTCGGTAGGTCTATACTCGTACCGTAGTACTTGAGTAGCCTACAGGGTTTCAAGTTCAGTACTCATACTCGTTACTGTACTTATGTGGGACTCGCCCCAGTCCGGATCAACACAATTAACCAGTAATGACATGTAGTATTCAACAGAATTAATTTTGGCTGAAATTAAAGTAAATTAAACGCCAACTCCATAAACTGCCCTTCTTATCTTGGTTATGTTTAAAATTAAGATAGTCAAAAAAAAATCATTCAAGAAAATGCCTTATACGAGGACATTGTGTGTAACACCATATTGAAGAAATGTCTCTAATTCAATGTTAGATATTAAATGTGCATGCCATCGGTAGGTTGGCTGTAAGAATTTGAATACTTTAAGGTTTCTCATTGGCTCATTCATTGTTATACCTTAATTTTTGTTTTGGAGATATCTTTATCTTGAAAATTATTTTTACGGTATTTAGACAGGCTTGAAACCCTATTTGGGAGTCCGGCATCAATTCGCGAGAAAACCAATCAGCTTGATCAATGAAAATTAACATTCTTAGGGACACACAAAAAACATAAAATGTCATATACAGACAATAACACAAATCAAATTGAAAGATACGTATATAAGATAAAATTACTATCACAGCACTATCACAGCACAATGAGGAGTGGGTCCAGTGGCTGCCCAAGCCCCGAAAGCTCTCTAGTTATACACAGACGCATGCGCTTTCTGGGCCGTTTTAATATCAATTTTGTTTTCGCCATATATGTATACAACTAATATTTCTCCTAGACAAGTTTCTAAATAGATCTTAATCTCGGGTTTTTTAGATTTGTGTTTCTCTTCTGTGCTATAACAGGTTTAATATGGTTAACTATGACTTTTGATGTCGGTCTTCATCTCATTTTTGGGTTATTGAATTTGTGTTTTACCTTGCCAGGGTGTCGTGGGGTTTGAGTTTTCTATAGGGGCTGGTGGACTGGTCATTTCTTAATTTTTATCTAAACGGGTTTCACAACCAAATCTATACACCTTTCTTCTCAGACTAGCTATGGAAGACTGAAGTACTATATTTTTATAAATAATTAATATATAGGAATGTATGCTGGTTTTAATTGGGGAGGGGGGCGGGGGCAAAATGGGTGGGGGGGGGGGATTCCCCCTCTTGCACCCACCCCATCCACACTGCATTTGAAAATATATTTTCAAATGCAGTGAAATAAAACATTCCTTCTCTCAACCGGTTGCGGACTACAGGCCTGGATTCATTTTTGTTGGTAGTTTTATACTTTCACTTTACCGACAAAGCTTGGAATAACCGAAAAGTGTTTAACATAACTTCTTGGCACGATTATGTAATAACGCCGTATTATTGCCTATTTCCGAGCGACCCTGTCAATCTAAACATGCGTGAAATTAGTTTTTTCAACCCCCCTTAGGTTATACAAGAAACACTAGTTTATTCTACAGTAGTGTATAATATCTCTAATGTTATGGGAAAACATTACAAATCCGATAAATTAAAGGGAAGTGCTTGTCAATTCCAACCAGGTTTCACTAGTTTTCATGTGTAATTTTAAATATTTATACCTATTTTGATGAATTTGAATATCAGTGGTCACGTGTGTTAAATGGACCATGGAACAAGAGGACACAACATTGTGGTATCTGGGAGTTAAGCAAAATGCTCTATTTCTAAGCAAACACTATTAGTCTTTTATCCTATAAAATATAAACTCCATAGACGCAATGTTATTCCTATAAAATACGTAATAATAAAGCTTCGCTGCCCAGCTCTCGTCGCTATTTTCATTATATTCGCCAATTCTCCGTTAGAGTGACTTATTACAAATAAAAATATGGGTATATATATCTTTAACATTACTCATGGGAACTACGGATAACAAAATATATCGGTTCGTAAAATAACAGACGTCTACGCTGCGTTTGACTCCAATGTTAAGTTTTCTAGCTACAGGGAAAACAACTTAGGTTCAAGGCAAGGGTAATATTAAAACTGTGCCGTGAAATTTCGCCCAAAGCGCCAGAGATCAGCGTCTGGAGGTAATTTAGCCAACGTATATTGCTTTGTTTCAGCCAGCAACTGACTGAGGGCAATGGATTAATCTCCTCGCAAAATGTTGACAGAAAGTGTGCACAAATATTAGAATAAGACAGATTTTCCAAGTCGTTCAGTGTTCAATAAAAGGCGGTTGTAAGACGCGGAGAGACCAATAATGTACTTTTCTGGCCTGAAATCAGTGTTGATCAACTCGCTTCAGTGAAGTCGAGAGTATATGAAGAGCATCGTCAACATTCGTGTCCAAACAGAAAGGAGGGTTTCACAGCGGCAATATCCGGCCTTCTAGAGATTCGAAGAGCTTCCAAAGCGAGAATCAGAGCATTTCGCTGCCCAAGGGGAGATTTCATAGACAGTCACCACCGAAAAACTTCCTTCCTTTACGCAGGGTGTCTAATAAGCCTCACTTCTTGTGCTATTCCGCAAAACGAATCACTCCGGGCATTATGAATGTCTTCAGGCACTTTCTTTAAATACCAGCGTAAATCAGCGACTCTGTAAAGAAAAGAGTCCTAAAGGTTATAAACACTTAACACAAGCCATTTTGTTAGTAAATCTTGAGTAAAACTAACCCTTCTCCATCGTCTCTTCCAGTGGCACAGGAAGACTAGAACAATAATCATTCCAGACGCTTTCATAACGCATGGCGCTCACTCTTGGACTGTTGTCCGTTGGACTACAAGTTTGAAAACAGTTTCCTCAATTAGCGTAATATTGTCAGAAGGAAAAGAATGAGTTTCTGTGAAATTATTCAAGCAAACTGAAAAACCAGTGGAAAATCATGCGAATAAGATAGTGTGAATTATGACAAAACGCTACATCCAGGCCGATTTTTCGCTTCTTTATTAAGGGTGTAAATGCAGGCCCACAGTATAAGGCCTTACCGCTTCCGGGTTAAATTGGACTCAAGGCCCAAAACCAGCAAAGGTCTGTCAAAATAAAAGTAACTAAACAAGTTGAGATTTCAGTACGTTGGCTATTTCGTCCTAAAACAAAATATGAACATTCTTTGAACTGAAAATATAAATATGCTTTAACAGCATTTCGCCATATATTATTTATTTCACTTCATTATTGATATCAGAAACACGGTTGATTTGATTAATAACTACTATTAAAAAACAAAAAGTACAAAGTGCGCATGTTTCCAGCGGGGAAGTGACCCGGGATGACTGAGCCAGCACTAGAACGAAATTGGAAAGGGGAATTGAGATAGTTTACTTTTAGCTCTTGAAAAAAAAAATAAGCAAAAAGCATAAACAATTTTTTATCTCTGATTTGAAATTATTATTAGAAAGATATTTGAGAGTTTTAAAATTAAGTAATGTTTGGGAATACATTTTATATTGTCCGGGTTTAAAGCGGTATGAAACATTGAACACAATTTGAGAGGCCCCTTTTGTCAGACTCCTTAATTTTATTCAGTGTCTACATATGTCAGATATGTAAATGTTAAATAACATTAGAACATTGATCCTATTTTTAATAACTCTTAGTAATGAAAAGTAAATAAAAAACAGTGTTAACATTCATAGCTAATTTAACACTTCTGTTAGAATGCTACTGAAAACTACTTCCCTGATGTGCCCGTCCCTGATGTAGTGAATTAATAATCTATATCTGATACCTGGTCGGTTAATAAACATACTCCACCGAATGTTGCGATTTCCCAGTTTTCAGTTGATATTTTTGTATTAGCAAATAAAGATTGAAGACTAAATGGCCCAATTATATTTTAGAATTTATCATTTTGCAAATACTATTTTGGAAATTGAGCTTTGAACGTCAAAAACGAAATTTACTTTTGATTCAAGAGAACAGTAAAATTAAATATTGAAATGATGTGGATTAAATTGTATAGTCAAGAACGCAATAAGATCTATGCCTTTTACACGATATGAAAATCCCAGCAAACCAAACACTGTTGCGACAACGTTTTATTGCGGTAGTGTAACGCTATTGCAACGGAATCTTGTGGACTATGTTGCCACAACCTTAGAATACAACCACACGGCAAGGAAACAGAAACGTAATAGCTACGTTGTAATATTGTTGTTGCATCAGTTAACGTTTTGACAACATTGTTATTACGTCTTACAAAACACTAACCAATTCACAACAAAGTCACAACGTAGTCGATTTGTGTTGTCACAACGTTAAACTACAACGTTTCCTGTCACGTTTTGACAACGTTGTATCAACTGGTAAAAACTAACAACCAAATTTCATCGTAGATTTACGTTGCAGTAACGTTGATTTTTTGGTTACTCTGCAACATTACCAATGTATAGCTAGTATATAACGTTGCAGCTACATAGATTAGTGTGTTTGCTGGGATAGAGCCCTTACTTAACATGTACTAAGGTGCTAACCACCCGCACCTTAGAACTGAATAACGTATATGTCATCTTAATTAGTAGTCCGGATTGAATCCGGACTACTGATAAAACACACATCCTTCTTTATATGTAGTCCGGATTCAACTGACCTAACTGTATTATAAACTACATTTAGTCTGAACGAAAAGTTGAAGTTTTTTTTTTTGAATCTCCAGCAGAAGTGTTTTTTCGTTGCCACCCATGGGATTTGGGACTGGTAACACGAAAGTATATGTCATTAATCAGCGATGGAACTACTGGCTTTTCCGAAACGTTCGCCTATTTACTCGGAGTCTTTCCCTGTTTTTCTAAAAACTTTATGTTTAAGACTGCTAAATACTTGTCTCTGTAATATGTTAAAAGAATACCCCACAGACGATGCTAGCAGGTAGTTAACATGTCCCGGAAATGTGTGAAAGGCCTGAGTTAGTGTTGTAAAAACATGCATTTTTGCGATTTTCTAGTGTTAACTCCGTCAGGCCTCTACAGCAAAGCACTGCCGAGGCCAGCATGGATTCCCTGGGTCAGCCTGTAAGCGTATGCCGTTGCCTATCCCTCTATATATTGGTCCCAGGTAATAGCAAATAATAACCGAGTTGCGCACGCTATACTACTAATACTTCAATAAACTATGTATTTATTCATAAATATGGCGTCCAATTTCATATTTACTGAACATCGGAATATTTGTTAAGGCTATAAACAACATTTTTGTTCAATGATTATACATTATAATACCACTGTGAAATGCCATTCACTGGGATTCACACGATTTTGCATAATTTAGAACCGTATCAAAAATATGTCAATGTAATTCAGGTCAAATTGATTATGACCTGACCTATTATTTAAAATATGGACTAAACGTTCAAATATTAGACCTAGATTACATGACAGTACAATTTCTAGACGCAAACTGTCTAAGAATATTTAAAAGGCCGTGATTAAATTCTTGGAGTTAAAATAGTGAGAACCAATCCAACTGTTCGTTAGCGATACAACCGTTCTCATTCTACTGAATTCATTTGATGGTGGAAGCTATTCTATTAACAACATGTCGGAGCGTCTCAAACAGTTCAAAGAAAAGGGCTACACCATTTTGCCGTGAGTTCATTCTCGGATTAAAATTTTTGTTTTAAAAGCATGTTGAGATTTAAGTGGGCCTACATCGCCGAAAATGGACGAGTATAGCTACAGAAAATACCGGGTTTATGTGGCACAACGAAGGTCTGTTCGTTTGTTTGTTTTGTTCTCATTGACTGCTTTAATTTCCTTTTTCACTTATATAGACAGCAGATCTATACGAACACTGTGAACATTTGAAGTATCGGTCAATATATATGATAAGTAACCCTTGATTAGGGCCTATAGACATTTCGCTGAGTATAGAGCCAACCAGTATAATGCTGCTCTTCATTTAAAGTTTTGAGGGTGTTTCTTTGTTTTGGGTTTAACGCAGTATACTCAAGGATATTTCACCGAGACGAGTGAAGGAAACCGCGATACAAAAAAATGACAAGCAGATGGGCTTCGTGTTTTTTCACATCTATTAAATTGAAGACTGTCGAATCAGTTCACCATATGGTATTAAATACGAAAGGTTGTTTTATTTCGTTCGTTTTAGTGGTCTGTTGACTCCAAATGAGTTGTCACGACTGAAGGAAGCTATGGAACAAGATGTAATTTTGCGTGAAAATGAGTATGGTCGTAGCGACGGGAAAGGAATGAAGACCAGGGTATGTCTGTGGAACTCTCTACCCAACAACATCGCAGGCAGTATCGTCCGGGCAGACAAAACCTTGGACATCATTGAAGAGGTATAATTATACACAGCCATACACCGAACGGTAAAAATATCAGAGACTATTAATTTGATATGAGCTGTAATTAAATTAATTTTTTCTGGGACACACACTATAGATTTAATAATAAAATAGAACTTGGCAAGCGCTTAAAACATTGTAAATATCCTAGAGATTTCATACAGTAGGCCTATATTTACATTCATGCGGACCTCTATGTTTGGAATATATGTGATATAAGAATTATCTCCCTTTACCAAAGAGTTACATATAATCTTCATTTAAAAATTCTCCCATTTTTTAACCATGCCGTAATGCTCTACATTTAAAAAATAGGTTTAAAAGAGTCAGCTTTGGCTCATGTTACGACAAGAGAATATAGCATTGCATTTTTTCTAAAACTAGAATATTTTTACTGATTTTTTTAGTTTAACAGGGCTTTAAATAGTCCAAAAATAGACGCTAAAGAGATTCACGATTGGCTCAGGCCTACATACAGTGTTATCATGACAAATGATGGCCGTGGTATAGAGGTGTGTAGTTTTGGTCAAACTTGGTGGCGTCCATCGATCTGATGAAACAAGTATTGTAAATGTAATTGTATGGAAGTCGACGACAGCCATCTTCGCATTTGCCTCGCCGTCTTACTAGGTTAATTGTATAAGCCTGGCCTTAACCGGCTTCCATAGTGTATCTGTCTACATTTAAATTGAATTAAAAGCGAACACCCACGAGCCAGTTAAAAAAAGCAACTTGTGCAAAAGCTGTTTTCTGCACTTTTAAGATGAAAAGTAAGCGAATTAGAGTAAACGACGAGATAAGGATATTTATATTTCCGATGGTGTATGTGGTGTCTGTAAACAATACAAACAACCGGCCGATACAACAGGTTGGTCAAAACAATACCAGTATAGAACATTTTATGTGCGATTAAAGATGACGTTTAAATGTTTATTTCTGGTTTGATTTCAGTTATTGAAATAAATTATTAACCCTCTAGTGCCCAGTGACTGGTTTCATGGGCAGACAAATTTCATATTGCAAAACACATTACAAATGAGTTAAGAAAGCAAATCAAGATAGTTCTATAT
>JAQQZZ010108490.1:0-15670 GCA_030265115.1 Mopalia vespertina | reverse complement strand
ATTTTTCATTAAAATAGTCAATGTTTTTCCCAGGGGGACGATATACTAATCCTATTACATGTTTACTTCTATCCGTACTGATTTCAATGAAGAGAGTTTCATATTCACCATTATCATCCTGGTAAGAAAGATCTTCCCTTACGTAACATTCCGCAATACTGTCATGCACATAAAGCGCAAGTCCGCCACCTTTCCTATTGACACGGGATGAGAAAAATGATTTGTAGTTTGGTATATCATACAAATTTTCTGTGGATGGATTGAGCCAACTTTCAGTTATTCCAATAATGGAGAATTCAAAATCAAGTGTGGTTATATATGGTAGTATGTCATAATAGTTCTTACGTAAGCTTCGAGCGTTAAAGTGAAGAATAGAGAAGTTGGTGTCCGTTTTAACTATGGAATTTGTCATTGATTTAAATGAGTCTTCAAGATAATACATTGATTGGTGATCATGTATATTACTCCAGTAGTCTCGTTCTTCAGTAAGGTCATTCGTAGTGTATTGTGTACCATCAGTCAAATTTAGTTCAAGTGGATTAAAACACATGTTTTCAAAGTCAAGAACACTTAATGGTGGGACATCATTAGTATAAGGTTCACAAGTTAATACATTATCATCAGAGAAAAATGGAAGTTCACGAAGATATTGGTTGCCCTCAACAATGTTATTAGCCATGATAAAAATAAGATGTAGCATATTTAAATATCTCAGTCCGATAGAAGTCCCCAAACTTTTCCAAATAAACATAAAATAAATATATACATACATTCGAATCGATTATCGAAACATATTTACAAACATTGATGGCATCTAGCTGCATATTAAAATGACAGCCAAACTTACCCAGGATTGAATGGAAGGGTCAGAACTTAAGTTTGGACTAAGGGTTTAATACTGTAACACTATAATATCTTCTATGTATCTTATTAATTTCCACAGGTCATGTTGTTGACGAATTGGAATTAATATGTGTTTCAAACTATGTTCAACACAAGTTTAATATAGAACAAGGCATACAAATATAAGTTAGACAGACAAGACATTATAAAGTAAAAAGTGACAATTTCACTACATGCAAGCGCCGAACATAAGTTATAATATTTGAGAGGTGTGAAGAGAAGTAGTCAGTATATTATTTTGTTCGTTAAATAGTTATGTCAGCATGACATAGTCAGCACCATCAAATATTATTGACTGATGATTTACATTTTGTCTTAAGTAATAAGGGCTGACATAAACATTTTTACGTTCGCTGAAGTTTGGCATGTTTATACGCGGTTGATGATTTTATAATATAATACAGTTCATTTCATTTTGTTTAATATGTATACAAATGTGGCATGTGATCCTGTTATATCAATAATGCATCAATAAGTTATCAGTTACATATAAATGTACATATCAATCATGTATATTAGTTATCAGTCATATATACACGTTTACATATCTGATACATTACCCTGTTATATCAGCCATGTATATACTAATTATCAGTCAAATATACATGTGTACATACCAATCATGTGTATACTAGTTATCAGTCACATGCACATGTGTACACATCTGGCATACAACCCTGTTATATCAGTCATGTATATATACAAATTATCAGCCTCATATACATGTGTTCATATCCATCATGCATATGCTAGTTATCGGTCATATATACTTGTTTTCAGTCACATATACATGTGTACATATCAATCATGTATATGCTAGTTATCAGTCATATATATTCTAATTTTCAGTCACTTATACCTGTGTACATATCATATATATATACTAGTTGTCAGTCACATGTACATGTGTACATATCTGGCATGTAATACTGTTATATCGGTCATGTATATACTAGTATATTAGTTATCGGTCACATGTACATGTGTACATATCAATCATGTATATACTAGTTATCGGTGAGTCACATATATATGTGTCAAATCTGGAATGGTAACCTGTCATTTCAGTCGTGTATATACAAATTATCAATTGCACATGCGTGTGTACATATTAGTCATTTATGTACTAGTTATCAGTCATATATACATGTGTACATATCTGGCATGTAATCCTGTTATATCAGTCATGTATATTCTAATTTTCAGTCACATATACATGTGTACATATCAATCATGTATATACTAGTTATTATTCACATATATATATGTTCATATCTGACATTTAATTCTGTTATATCAGTCATATATATATAAATTATCAGTTGCATATCCATGTGTACATATAAGTCATGTATATATACTAGTTATCAGTCACATATACATGTGTACATATCAGGCATGTAATCCTGTTATATCAGTCATGTATATATACTAGTTGTCAGTCACATATACATGTATACATATCAACCATGTATATACTAGTTATTATTCACAAATATATATGTTCATATCTGGCATTTAGTTATGTTATATCAGTCATGTATAGGCTAGTTATCAGTAAAATATACATGTTTACATATCTGGCACATAATTGCACATAATATCAGTCATGTATATACTAATTATCAGTCACATACACATTTGTACATATCTAGCACATAAGCCTGTTATATCAGTTATATATGTATATACAAATTACCAGTTGCATATCCATGTGTACATATAAGTCATTTATATACTAGTTATCAGTAAATGTATTGGAGCCGGTTGCTCGAAGCACAATTAAATTTAATCCGGTGTTAGATGACGTCATGCCATGTTGAAGGTCTATCTCTAACTTGGTATTAGCTATTTAATCTGGTGTTAGCGGCTAATCGTCTTTCAAGCAACTGACCCATGATCATCTAAGTTGAGATGAATACTTTTTAGATCTTGTGTGTAGTTATACAACTGGCATCATTGTAAAGGGACTACTTTTTATTGTTGCAAGAAAAAATTTTGAGCTGACGTAGGGATTGGATGGGATGAGGTGCTATTTTGTTTCTTGTTAATCTCGGACTTATAGGTTTGGATAGGGTGGGAAGGGTCAGACCAACAGTTTGGAGGGAACATCTTGCTGCTATGACCAGTGCTCTTGGAGCTGAAGGAGAGCATGAAATATATATAGCTTTTTCTTTCTGTTTTCATGTTGCCCCGGTGCTGTCTGTGCTCCGGGGCAACACAAATCTGATCTTTTGTGGCATCTATTTTTGAATCTTATGATTATTATGTCTTGTCTTTGTTTGTTGCCAATTTCGTGAAAAAATAACCTTTAAATGTCATAATAAGATGACCTCAAATTTCAATGTTATCTCCAATGTGTTGTCAAGATGATATCTGGGTATTGTTCCACAAAGCTGTCTTAGACTAATTTCATCTTAATTACCATGACAACACAATACCTTCCACACTGTTCACCAGGGCCCAGTTGCTCCAAAGACGATCAGCCGCTAACACCAGATTAAATTGCTAATACCGAGTAAGAGATAGACCTACAACATGGCGAGACGTCATCTAATAGTGGGTTAAATCTAATAGGGCTTCGAGCAACCGGGCCCCATGACAATTAGGATGAACTTAGGCTAAGATCATTGTGTGTAACGGGCCCCACATGACAATTAGGATGAACTTAGGCTAAGATCATTGTGTGTAACGGGCCCCACATGACAATTAAGATGAACTTAGGCAAGATCATTGTGTGTAACGGGCCCCAGCACACCCATACATGAACTCTTTTAAGCATGAGACTGTTCCAGTGCCGCCCTTGTGGGTCTGTAAAGTCACCAGGTGCATATGTAGAAACCCATGTAAATCTTTCCAGCCACTGTTAAATGAGAAGACCTGGGAAAGCCACACAGAGAACATGCAAAAAAAAGTGCTTAGTGTGAGAAAAATATTATCCAACATACTCTCATATGTTATTTTACCAAATCACTTGCGAGAGACTCGTGATTTTCAAATATGTCTATAACTGAGTGTACTGCATCAAATCATTCAGAGTTGGATAACTGCTAAGCAGTCTTCTAGCGAAGAATCAACTAATTTATGAAGATTTCTTCAAAATGAATTGTGAGGGATTTGTAGAAGTCATTTGAGTTCCCATAAATAACAATTGAACTTGTTGATGTCCAGAAGACCTACCCGGTCTATTCTAAAGTATTTTGTGCACATAATTTATGTTGAATATTCCAGTAGGCCATTCAAATACTGGCAGATATTCAAATTCTATGCTATGCTTTATCGCAAAAATACACATAATACTAAGAAAATACTTCTAAAAAGGAACGTTTTCACATATAAATTTCTTCATGGGTAGGCAGGTCTGCCTTTTGTATTTTCAATAAACCCTTTAATCAAAATGGAATTTCAATAAATAAAAAAATTTAATATTCACAGTTGAAAAAGTAAACATTGAATATTTATCAGTTAAAATGAAGAACGACTGCTATCAATTGCTGATAGTTCATATCAATGCTGACCTCTTATAGCTACATGTACATAAATGAGATACATGTAAATATTGAAATATTTTGTTTCAGTGAACATTTATGCAGGTATTTCTGATGATTTTATTTGTCATTTTCATTTTCTTTGCAGATCTTTGAACATTTTCACCTTTGACTTCAGCATTGAAAGCAAGCTACTTAAATCCAAAATCAAGGATGGCTGCGTGTTTTTGATTAGTTAACCCAGATTTGTCTGCCCATGGCTTACAGACCTTTCTAGACATTTTGAGAGAGTTTCCAGAAAATCCACCTGTTACCTCATCTTACCTGTGTTTGGAATTAAAAATCGGCTCAGCCAGAGAAGAGCATTGTGAATACCACACCTATATGTATACGGCTGTAAAATAGTACCTTACGCTATCCTAATCTGTCACAACAGATGATAACACAAGGTCTTATATGTGGATCCAAAAGTGAATTCTTCATCTGTTTTGTCAAGAACTAATGCCAGGATGATTCAGTGAAGGATCCCAGAACTTTCAGCCATCTTTACAGTCTACACAATTTCTTCTCTCCTCGTGTTGCTGTTTAAACAGTCATTCTGGACTTCTCAAATATAACGTTTTGGCCCTCAACCCCACAGCCAGGTAGGTTTCCTTGTTTTTGTCAAAACATTAAAACAGATCCGACGCTTTCGAAACAAAAACAACTGTATCTAGCATGTGTCCTGCCATTCCACCCGCTGATGCATCTTGGTTGATGCAACATGGCATACTGTAAATCCCCTCAAATTTGTTTATGAACAATGCTTGTTTTCATAATATTACAGCATGTAAACAGACAAATTTATGTTTTCTGAGAAATCTTGATGCTTTCTAAATGGGAAATCAATTGCCTGACTCTCAGACACAATTTCCAAGCCTTTAAAAAGGCTTCCAAAGTAGCAATTTAGTGGACGAATTTTGACGTGATTTAGGGTAATCCACCACATTTTATTTCACACAGATATTTTTTTGACTCTATTATGTAACTCCTTGTACTGTACTGTTTAGCTTGTGCCATGCTTGTATTGGTTGCATTTTTGAATTGGTCTGCTCAGAAATGTGTTGGTTTGTTTTGTTTCAGACATACTGTTTGATCGGGTTTCTTGGTTTCAAGAGCTTATCTTTAGATTTTCTTTTCTGTTTCTTATAGACCAAACTTGTGTTTCAATTTAGTGTGCCGTTTTCTATTTTTACTACTTATATTGTTAAACCTAGGTCTTGTTTGTACACGATTGGGTTTGCCATGATTGCTTTTGCTCCAATTTGTTTAAGATATATAAAATACAGGGTTTGAACACAGGTATAATACTTTAAAGAAGAAAGGTTAGGTCACTCAATTTTCATTGGTTATTGTCAGATATTGATTGGTTAACTTCATCCCAGCCCTTTGTCTAAGAGCAGTTTGTTTGAAGGGTAGCAATGCTGTCTTTACATGTACTTAGCACTGGAGGAAAATTAACTTTCCAACATTATGGAAATTCTTCACATCTTGGTTGTGTTAGTGTCAGTTATTGTTGGAATACACCGCCGTCATATAAGTGAAATAACCTTAAGCACGGTGTAAAACACCAATCAATCAATCAACTTTCGGACCTGGGACTATGGTTCAATGGTAAGCAACTACTGATGCTCCTTGCAAAACACCAATCAATCATTTATTTTCATCCCTTTATTAGTATGTAGCCAACTGCTGTCATTCACTGATAATTTATTTGCTTTTAGATTGGGCATTTCACTTAAAGGTATTTCACTTAAAGCTATTTCACTTAAGGGTATTTCACTTAAGGGTATTTCACTGATATGGAGGCATTGCATTGGTGCAAAACCAGAATAAAGTTGGAAAAAAAAAAACCACCCAATAATCAATAGAAATCTTCACTTCTGTAAATATTGTCAAAAGTTGATCCGGAGATTAGTTTTATTTATGAATTCAGCAGTCTCTATTCAAATATTTTATTAAATCAGACCTACATGTAGTCAGGACATTTTCTGTGAGATGATTCCCCCTGTTGGTGAGATTACAAGGTTAATAAATACCTCTTGTTCGGCAGGTGATTGGGAGGGAGCTTCCTGTTGCCCCAGTGCTATAAACTCAAACCATTGTGTCTTTGTTTTTGTGCCTTGTGATTGTCCTGCCTTTGTTACCAGTTCCATTTTTGGTAGTTTCCTTCATCCATTGACAGGCGGTAGCTCCCTGCTGTCCTGGGGTTCTCGGAGCTTAGGAGCAACATAAAGCCGATCTGTTTGTGATGTTTTTGTATTGTGTTCTGTCTTTGTCCTGTCTGGTCTTAATTTGTGATGGTTTCCTTCATCCATTGACAGGCGGTAGCTCCCTGCTGTTCTGGGATTCTCTGAGCTTAGGAGCAACATGAAGCCGATCTGTTTGTGATGTTTTTGTATTGTGTTCTGTCTTTGTCCTGTCTTGTCTTAATTTGTGTCTGTTTCCTTGACCCACTGGGCTGGCAAGCCGCATGTGAATGAAATAATCCTGATGTTAACCCCAATCATCATATGACTTTAATTTATTTTTGATTCATTCTCCTACCTGTTATAAACAGATTACTTAGATTCACTGACGTCATACTATTATCTGTTATTACATGTACATATTTATAGATATCGATAAGTGTAGGTTAAATATCCTCTTATCAAGTTTATCTTGATATGGTGACACGTAACCACAGCTAAACATCTTTTCATGTCATTTTAATATGTATTGGGTACGAGTTCATCTGTTGACCCGTAGGTACATGTAAATGAGTGAGTCACACGATGTCGCTCCGGCAATCACAGTGGTGGTTTTTACAAAGTTTCCTTCCAATTTTCCACCGTTATAAGGCAAGGAACAGTGTGAAGTGGACAATCCGCTGTCATATAAGTTAAATACCCTTGAGTACAACGTTAAACGCCAATCAAACAAACATTAAAGTATTTATTTTTGTTACAATTCTTTTTCAGCAAAACTTTATTTTTCTCTTGTTAGCTAGCTAAACGCAATATGTTACAAGTACAGTCATGATATCGTTAAGAAGCAATAAAGGAACTACTATTTTCCAACATACAGTGTAGCAAGCACTTAACATTTTATGTGACTATTCCTGTTGACAATACAAAAATTCAATGAAGGTACTCAAGAAAATGATCAATCATTGAAACACTAATCTATTAATAAAATTGTTGAGTAGTTCTTGCCTGGTCCTTTAAACAATTACATATTAAAGTTGGTACTTTTTGTGTTATATTATTAGGAGATACCCTTAAGAAGGTTGTGAAACTCCAATTTATCTGAAGAAAAAAATGTTAAGTTTAAATTTTGTCTTAACCTAACCAAAAGACTTCACATTTCACTGAACCATACCTAATTCTAAACTACATGTAGTCCGTGCCTTATACATTAACTAACAAGAATCTCACCTTTCAGATGATTTTCTAACTTTTTGAGTTCTCTGGCCAAGTTCAGATTGTTTTAAGAGTAGCTGTCTTTACTTTGTAATGGAGGAAGATTATTAATGTATCCAACTTTATCAAAACGCCTCACATTTTATTATTATACTAGTGTCAATTAATGTTGGAATACAAAGTTGTCATATAAGTGAAATACCCATAGGTGTGACATAAAGCACCAATCGATCAATCAATCAATCTGTCTGACAAAATTAATTCTGATTAAATATTTTCACTTTATTTTTAGAACACCAAGCAATCAATCAAACTTTCTGACAACATAAATTCTGACATATTGTTTAAGACTCGTACGGGGGTTGTATTAAATGGATAAAAACAAACTCCTGAGCTGTTCCACATAATTTATGCTGATATTCATCAAATAAATTCTGATCGCATATTTTCACTCCGACAGATTTTTCTCCTCTTGCATAAAATGGTCTGGAGTTGATACTCTGCCTAGGAAGGCCCTCTGTCTAAGGGCAGTTTATTTGATAAGTAGCAATGCTGTCTTTACTTACATGTAACACTGTAGGAAAATTAACTTTCCAACATTATGGAACCGCTTCACATCTTGGTTGTTCTAGTGTCAATTATTGTTGGAATACACCACCTTCATATAAGTGAAAAACACTCAAGCATGGCGTAAAACACCAATCAATCAATCAAACTCCTCCCATGGATGGAAATAAGGGCCAGTGATTGGTCAAAATGGTTACAAATCTGATACCTATCAACATCAATTGACATTAACAACTGATCAAAGGGACACATTGATTTCAAAATAACAGATCAAAATATTTTCCCTTTTTTTAAACCCTGCTGTCTACACGGTAGCATCTTGAGTGGTTTTTACAGGGTTAGCACAGTCCTTGAAACTCTTCAAAATTCCTGGAAAAATGAAATTAAGGCTACGAGTACTGGAATTTCCTAGAAAACCATTTTTACATCTAGAAATTCAGTATGTGTTGACATTAATATGAGAGACTTTTATAAAAAAATTAGATACTTCTGGCACTATGATCTATGCGGGAAAAGCAACTTTAGTTACGATCAAGTTGGGGTTTTCTTTTAAACCCCACATTTGGCGCCTGACATGTACTTTTAGTTGAGATATTGACATTTTTTGTTACAAGTCTTAAATATAAATAAAAGACATTACCTTTGATCTGAATGATAAAAACTTTCTGGGAAACGCTAATTTTCCCCTTGAAATGTCCTGAAAAAGTCCTAGAATTTCATGACTGTAATTCTGTATGAACGCTGTTTGAGCGATGGTCAGCTATGAACTGTGGACAAGGATAGTTGGCTCACAGACACACAGGCCTGTGCCTGTAATGGGTGTTGGGAAGAACGGACCGAACAGGCTCTTCCCATAGTTATGCAAACTTATTTTAGGAGGACTGATTAATAGGTTTCCCAAATTGTTTGCAGTGTTTGTTTAAATTTGCATTTTCTACAGATTTTGACAAATTTTGTCAATCTGATCTTCAACGAAACTTGTATTATAAACCAATTTTGCTTTATTTTTCTTGAATGCAGATTAAAGTATTAAAAAATCAACAAAGCAGTGGCAAATGCAAATGTTAGGTTATCACACAAAATTTAAGAGGACTGATTTTAAGGTTATGCCAGAAAAGATTACAGCACAGGCCTGGACACATTTCTAGTTTTTCAAATATCTAGTAAAAAGGAGTAAAGTGAAAAATGGTACTGCAAAGTAATAAAATTATCTTATTTCCATTGAATGAATGAATGAAATGAATTAAATGTTTATTTATAGAAGGTGAAACTCAATCAAATTAATAATTTGCTCTTCCTTGAGGCCCTCCGCAACGTAATTTTAACATAACATCTCGCATAACAATTTTCTCAAAATAACATTTTTTTTTTTTTTTTTTTTTTTAATTATAAAGCCAAATGAAATTCGTTATTTTTGTGTATTTTATTGATAATATTATGGTGGATGTTTCCACATGGTCATCCACTAATAACTTGAACTTGACTTCCCAGCCATATGTGCATGAGTAAATTATTTATCTCTTTATTATTGCTCATTTAAAAAGTGACTAGCCATCTGTAGATCTATGGGAGTCTGTTTGATACATATAATTTAGTTACTAATGATATATGTCTGTCACGCTGTCCGCTAGAATTAACACCTGTCATCAGGGAAAACAACAGCTCATAACCATATACAATGAACCTGGTGCCTGTTTGTACATTTGTTACATTATTCTGAATATGTCTTCCCCTGTATTTACATTGTGTGCGCAAAATGGCTTTGTCTGTGATTAAGCCAGACATACTTTGAAAAAAAGGCACTTATGTCTTGTCCAACATAATTTTGAGAAGGAGGAAAATGAATTTTAGCAGCTACATGTATAAGGACTTAGGCAAAGAGGTGTTCACCCGTCCTTTGGAAACCCTGAATTGAACAATTATCTCATTTCCAAACCCTGTTTTAAGAAACTTTAACATACAGGAAATCGGGAAACTGTAAAAATTGGACACCTAGTTACTTAAAAAATGAAACAAAATTACCATTTTGGACACCTTACTTTTGATTTCTGGCTACACCCCTGTAGATGTACTTAACATCGTTACGAATTTAATAATTTTGTAACAACTGCATGGATTAGTAATACATGCACATGTAGGATAGAAATAATGGCTGACGTCAGATGTTTTGTCAGGGGCTTCAGCAATTGCTGAGGTTGGTTTTTGCAAGGTTTTCTTCCGGTTGTCCACTGTATTGAAGTATAAATGGGATAGAACAAGTCCCTTATTGCGACTTTATTCTGACTTTATTCCTGTCATGTCATGCTTTTGTATTTGATTTTCCTGCTTCATTTTGTTCATGTGGTAAATAAAAATCCAATCCAAGGCTGACCTACCAGTGGACAACCTGATATTACAATGCACATGTAGTGTCCATAGTTTATGAACAGTTCATATACTAGTACGAGTAAGACACACGATCAACTCTGGCAATCGCAGGGGTGGTTTTTGCAAGGTTTCCTTCCGGTTTTCTACTGTAAGACTGAATGAGAAATGGACATCCCGTAGTCTTATTATTTCAATGTACAGGTAAGCTTACTCTCCAGAATTTAAGAACCATATTTGAGTGATCCACACGATGTCATGTGACTTTGGCAATCACAGGGGTGGTTTTTGCAAGGTTTCCTTCTGGTTTTCTACTGTATTGAAGTAAGGCTGACTGAGAAGTGGACATCCTATAGTTGTATTATTACAATATATATGTATTAAAGCTTACTCTCCAGGTTTTTGCCAGGTTTCCTTCTGGTTTTCCACTGTATTTAGGTTAGGAGGACTGAGAAGTGGATGACCCATCATCGTATTAGTGAAATAATCTTGAGTTTGACTAACATTAAATCCCAATCAAATTAAAAAATTTACCTGTACTCCCCATTACCCTAAATCACCTAAAAATTCGTCCATAAAATTGCTACTTTGGAAGCTATTTTAAAGGCTTGGAAATTGTGTCTGAGAGTCAGACGATGGATTTCCCAGTTAGAAAGCATCAGGATTTCTCAGATAACATAAATTTGTCTGTTTACGTGCTGTAATATTGTCACAACTAGCAAAAATGTAACCATTGTTCATGGACGAAATTTTAGGTCATTTACAGTATTCAAGAACAGTTAATTATGGTTTCCTCTCCTTGGGTTGTAATCTACCATAATGCTTTCTGGGTATTTTATGAGAATTTAGGCTGTCAGCTATGGGGAACATTAATTTTCTAACAGAGCTTTGGATGTTACACTTCACATTATGGTTGTGTGACTGTTGACTCTTATGATTTACACCACCGGCATATAAGTGAAATACCCTTAAATGTCCAAAACCATTGATAGAATCTTATTGGCATCTGACAATACATGTACATGTTTTAAAAACACATTTCCAACAGTTGAAATGTTGTTTTTGTCTTTGATATTTAATAATTCTATAAAAATCGATTGAAAAAGTGAGGAAAAAAAAAGAATGCATTTGATTGGTCAGAAACTTGTCAGTGACATAGGCATATGGGGAGAAAGTCGTTATACAATCCCCATATGACTACTTCACACCTTTGATTTTAGCACATCTAGCAGGAAGGTCTTTAATACATGTAGCTTGAAACATAATTGTTTGTTATAATTTAACAAAATAAGCTTTATTCAATTCCCCAAATTTCATTTAGTATATTAAGAAAAGGGCATGCCAAAAGTGTCTAATATAAAGGACAATATTTAAACTGTGGTCTATGATTTAACTACTTTAGTTACACTAATTGGACATGGAATAATGCCAGGGCTTCATAGACGTTCAAATATTGAGTTTTTTACTGAAAAAAGTTCTTTAGTGTCATATTGAATTTTTTTCATTTTTAAATACCTAACTATTTATTTTTGTCATACTTTAACATAAGAAATGGAGTCCGAATTGATTTTTTTTTTTTTAAATAATGCGTTAAAATGATGTTTCAAATTGAGTTTATTCTCCAGTTTAACTACCCATTTAGGGTATGTACATGTATATAAATGTAACTGAGCCTCTGTAGCTCAGTCGGTAGATTGTTGGGCCTGTAACCCAAAGATCCCAGGTTCGAATCCTGGTAGAAGCCAGCAAATTTTTTCTATCTTCATTAATTTAAAATATATAAATTTAAAACGCCAAGTAAACAAACAAATCAGTCCCACCATTGTTATTACGAAACTCTGGCCTAATCTGTATCTGTTGATAAATAAGCTCCAGTTATATAAATAAAAAACACAACTTCAATTATATCCATTTACGGCGAAATGTGGTTTTATTAGCATTTTCAATGTCTATTTTTTACCAGATAATTTTACAAAAATATTCATTAATGCCAATTTATGTGACAAATAAGTGAACAGGGGAGTATATTTGGTATTATAGAGTGAGTACTTAAAGGCATACAGTTTAAATGCCATTAAATTGACATTGAATAATTTACAACCCTAATATTCTCACAGACTCCACCGTAATTATCTTTATTTTGGGGCTTTTAAGCCTGATATGGAGGTGCAATTTGTAGAAAATGTTTGAATTTTCACAATTTATAGTAATTTTCTTTGCATACACTCATTTTTTATACTAGCTCAACCGATTTTTTCCAAATACGGTCATTTTATATTTATAGTAAACTATCAGGTGTTATGATGTATTTGTTATTTGAAGGTCAAGTTAAGCAGCCTACGCACATGAAGGTAGTATAAATGTATTTATATCTCCTTTTGATTAATAGAATCCTATCTTGAGCAATAAAAATATTTTGAACATACAAGATATTATAATATATTAAGGAAATAATGTTGTGGCAATTATGGTTAGAGCAACTCAATATATTAGAGTCATTTTCAGTTAGTTCACAAACGTCTTCGAAGCGATGAAGAAGCACACCGGGTACAGGTGTTCAATTCTCTACTATTATTTACGATTTTTATGGACTAGTCGTCAATAACAAAGAAGAATTTTGTAACGGATCTCAACGTCTGTGAGTGGCCATAAGCAGGTGTGCTGTACTTGAATAGCAGATAAAAAAGGACTGTATTTTTCTATACATTACTCGACTGGTTTTACACCTGTTAACTTTGATTCCTGACACCTAACCATTTTAAAATTCCCAGTTCACTTTGGCTCTTTGGACGCTAATTGTTGATAAATTCTCTATAGATATGATCAAGATCGCTGATAATTTCAGTTGTAACAGGAAAACAACTATAATGTCAGAAGGTAAGGTTTATTTTTTAACTGTAATTTAAAATTTTTTAAATTTATGAATTTATGAAATTCTTCACATGATGTGGCTACGACAATCCAGCGGTGGTTTTTACTCATTTTTTTCTCGGTTTTCTATCGTAATTAGGCAAAGTACATGTACAGTGTGAAGTGGAATATCCATTGTCATATGAGTGAAATACCCTTGAGTATGACTTTAAACCCCAATCAAACAAACAATCGATAACATATAACAGAGGAGTTTTTTTAGGCCATTTGGTTCCCGGAAGAAATATGTTGGCATCCAAAATAATAGTAGCCCAATTAAGTATCACTTTATAACTATTTACATGATACATTGTATCTGATTAAGATTAGGACGAAAGGAGGTACAGAATCCTGCATGACTATGGTCGGATGAATTTGGGATATTATAGGAACCTGGCAAATATTCTAGAACCGCCCCTGTATAATATATTTTTAATCCAACGGGATTGAATTATATAAATATATTGAACTATTTTATCAATTACTTTTGAGGTAATATTAAGTTGTTCATTTCAGGTTATGTTATTAGAAAAAAGATTTTTCGATAAACAGATGATATGTTTTTAATGTACAGTAAGAATATCCAACGAGATTAAATTATATAAATATATTCTATTTTATCAATTACTTTTGGCATAATATTAAGTTGGCACTTGTCACTTTTTGATATAATAATAAAATAGGCGTTTTCCACTATATTTAATATAATATAACATATTTTCTTATACGGGTTATATTTAGGTGTGAATAAGTCCTCTGAGTTGAAGGGCACTTCAGATGTCGTCTTGATTTCCTCAATCCTCGTTAATTGAGTCCTCAAGTTTCTAGTGCCGCCTTCCTCTTATATGCTCTAAAGTGGTGTTATCTACGTGCAATGTATCGGACATTAATACAGTACATGTCGAGTGACAAGTTGCACTGTATTACATGTACATGTAGTATGGCATGAACTTTTAACTCATTAGCACTTCTGGTTAAAATGTCAAATTTATCAAAAAAGGCGACGTGTAAGATCACAAATTAATATCAAAATCCCACCTTAAACCCATGCATTATTTTCCAAATTTCTCACTAAGACATGGGAATTCACTCGAACTACGGTTATATGGTTGTACATGAACATGTAGTAAGGCATGAACTTTCGAACTCTTTAGCACTCTCTGAAAAAATTAAAAAATTTTCACGAATGCAGCTTGTAGAATCACAAAATTCTCCTTCAATCCTATGTAGGGTCAATATATTATTATCAAAACTTGTCCCCAAGACTTGGGACTTCACCCAGGCTAGTATTTGGCAGGAATTTTTTACTCATTAAGAGCAGTTTCTTAACACTTCTGGTTAAAATGTAAAATTTCTCATGAATACAAAATGCAAGATTACAAATTTATCTCCAAATTCTTTATAGTGAGTGGTTGGAGGGAGCTTCATATTTACCTGGAGAACTCAGAGCTAAAGGGGAACACGCAGCCAATCTGTGTGTGGTGTCGGTATTGAGTCCTATCGTTGCCCTGTATATGTCCCGTCTTGTCTTTGTTTGTTGCCAGTGGTGTCGAGGGTGGTTTCCTTCACCTTGGGCTGGCACATCGTCCTATAAGTGCAATACCCTTGAGTACAACGTTAAACCTCAATGAAGCAAACCAAATCCTTCATAAGACCAATAGGTTATTTTCAAAATTTCTCCCCAATACATGGGAATCACTCGAAACTATGGTTGTATGTTTGTACATGCAGTCAGGCCTGTGCTGTAATCTTTTCCTGCATAACCTAAAAATCGGTCCTCTAAAATTTTGTGAGGTAACGTAACATTTGCATTTTCCCCTGGTTTGCTGATTTTTCAAAAACATAAATGTGCCTTGCTGAAAAAATAAGCAAAATTGCTTTAAAACACAAACTTCATTGATTATCGGATGACAAAATTTGTAAAATCAGTAGTAAAATTCAAATTTAGACGAAGACTGCAAACAATTTGGGAAACCTATAAATAGGTCCTCCTAAATT
>JAQQZZ010108479.1:0-15671 GCA_030265115.1 Mopalia vespertina | reverse complement strand
CCCCCCCCCCCCCCCCCCCCCCCCCCCCCCCCCCCCCCCCCCCCCCCCCCCCCCCCCCCCCCCCCCCCCCGCCCCCGAATGCTGGCTTTATATGATCGATGGGCACTGCCGAGTTTGACCCAAACTATCAGCTTTGCCGTGACTACTACATATATTATTCGGTAACACACTAAAGAAAAAGCGTAAAGCAACAATATGGCAGAAATCCTTCAAAAAAGATATTGTTCTTTCAAATACGTTATTACTCTATTTCGTGTAGGACTACTTCGTAAAAAATGCAAAAAGCAGATTATTTTAACCCAGAGTTTATATGGAGAGCATAACATGTAGGTCATGGTAAAAAAGATTCCAAGGGAGGTAATTAATTATATTTAGTAAAACACATTCAACATATGGAGGTTATCAGTCATCGATGTATTTAAAGATACTGCAGGAAGTTTTGGGGGAGATTTGTAAATCGTCTTGAGGCTTTGGAGAACTATTTTAAGTGAGGTATTCATTGCATCTAGACGTGTTCTTTGTATTTTTGCCCATCAGAGTGTTGTTATCCCCTCTTTAAAGATAGGTTTTCCTCTTACATACTTTTATTCACATATGATTTAAAAAAAAAATATTTTTATCCCTATTTTTCTTTCAATGTTTTGCTCTAAATACGCTTACCGTTTGAATATTACTGCGTGTGATATTTGTTTTTGTCTGTGAACATTAACAATATTTTCGTTTTTTGATACAACACTTTCTTTCTTAGTTAGACAATTTCCAGTTCAGAAAGTGCTGGCCACATAGACCACACAGCCTTCTACAAAATAGATCGTTAGTCAGCTGGAATCTTGGGAGCGGACATCGTTCTTTGCTGAACGATCTTTTGTTTCATTTAGAAAGCAAATTTTCTGAACTAGAATCTGTTCAAATCTCATTCTGTTTTTCTGTTTGCTTGTTTGTTTGATTGTGATTTAACGTCGTACTCAAGGATATTTCACTTATATGACGACGGATTGTCTACTTCACACTGCTCCTTGCCTAATTACGGTGGAAAACCGGGAGGAAACCTCGTAAAAACCACCCCCGCGATTGCCGGAGCCACATCGTTTGACTCACTCATATATCTTATGGTCGACAGACGGACTCGATCCCGTGAACGGTAAATTGGAGTAGGGTTACTAAGCGCACACGCTACCACTAAGCCACGGCCGCGAGCCCAAATCTGATTCTGAAAATCTTATACCCAAATAATGTAATACTATTACTGCGTGTATCCTAGTGTTGCGATGCGTCGACATGGACATTTCAAATATAAGCATTTTCAGAGGATAGAATAAATTCGATGAGCGTTGTGACAGTTTCTGGAGTGATCTGATGTAAAATACGGACAGTTTCGACTATAATTCGTGCGTTGAAATAAATACAGTTCAAATAATACAGTGACAGTCTTAGGCAACCAATGATTAAAATGAGTGAATTTTACATATCGGACAATGCTGTACTCCCTACATACACGAATTGTGTCTCCAGTCAAAATTTGCGCCAAACTTGATTTTTTAGGGATGTATCTAACAATTCCTTGTACTTTGTCACAGAGGGCTTATTTTATTCACTAGCACGTAGCCAATTTGACTCAAATGTATTTATCCAATGATGATGATAATTTGAGATAATGGTAATTTTATTTTACCCATGCTCAATGGCTTACGGAAGAGATGCTTTATTATATAAATAATAAGCTAACGTATAATTTAAAGTTGGCGCAAGAATCAATCTGATTAAATCTGACTTTTAGGTAATTTTATTTTTACTTGAAGCAACATCCTTTATCCTTGAACTTACAAAAACGTCTTCATTTCGTCGAATAAAGACGAAGCAAACAGAAAGTGAAAATTATTACGAATGTAACTGGAACACTTAGGTAGTTTTTTAATTACCCCGTTTATAAAAGCCTTTCACGCAAACAACGAAAAAGTACCTATTTTTAGGGAACATGTGCGAATTATTTGGGGACTTCTGTGAAGAAAGATATTAACTATGTTCATTGGAATGAGGGACATTAAAGTGCTTAAAACGCATGTTGCTAGATTGGCATTTTGTTCAGTAATTGAGAATAACTGATTATCACAATTTATCGTTATGCATATATTATCTACACATTATTGATATTCGTCATTTTTTAATGATGATTTGCTTAGAATTTTCGCACAGATCATTGTCTAAAGAACATATGCACCTGTATTAAAGTATGGTGCATGTAGATCTTTACACGGAAAAAATCATCCCATGCTACATCATGTTTCCCCGACGCGTTTCAGCACCGGTAAAATAGATGCTCTCATACATCAAGTGACATGCTTAAGTGAGTGGTAAACTCCTATATCACAAAATGGTATACAAAAAGGTTTTTTAGTACCGATTTATGCAATTTATCTTTTCTTCTAGATAAATCAAGTCCGAATGATAGTGAGATAGACCAGTTAGTCGTGTGTGATAAATACTTCATGAGCACGATTGCTGTAAGAGGGGATGGTTTAGGATAATAGTTTCTGTTCTGGAGCCCTCTGGTCCAATATGTACACGAAACACGAACCAACTTTACGCTGTGACTTAGTACCGCTTGTCTTACTGCATCAAGATTTACGTTCTTTGCTAATTGTATCTTGCCATGATTTGTTGCTAGTAAAGTTGACAAAGTTTTGCTTGCCGTCGCCCACTGGGCTGAGTGGAAACATGAAATGTCAATTAATTACAAAAAACCCTAATTAATTAATTAATTAATTAAAAAAGCAAGTCCCTAGAATATTATCCAATCGTTCAATTAGTTTGCATTCACCTGTTAAACAAAAGGAGGTCCATTATGATATATTGAGTCACTAAATTCAACATTTTCTCCTTTTATTTAATGTTCGTATTCTCTTGCGTGATATATTCCAGGTTCCACGGGTGCCGTTAACTACTGATACTTGGTGAAAAGAATCATCAGTTTGACCATTTTTTCCTCGATTCCACATGTTACTTATTTCCCTTCAAAATTTACATTACTGCTGCTGGCCATAACATGTTGGCCTCTATTCACAATACAACTATAGTCAAGCTGAAGCACAGTTCTTCAGGATCTAAACCATTCTGAGTATCTTGAAGGTTTGTACAAACTCAAATTAAGACAGAAGGCTGTTTAATGGTCAGGGCATACAACATTCAAAGAAGTTGGTATACGTTCTACTCATTAAACAGATAATGCAGGTATCGCAACTCCCAAAGGTTTTTACTCAATTCATGTCGACACAGAAAGCATGGGCCTGCTAGCTCAATGGGTCGGTGGTTTTGAACACTCCCACATGCCCGTTACAGTACTGGCAACCGCCTGCAATTGATAAATTTAACTCCTTTGCTTGATAGCTGTCTTGATATTTAATGTCAACGATCAGTGCAGTCCCATAGATTGTTAAGATTTTGTGTTTGGGTCGGCTTGCCGGCCTATACTGTGAAATGAATTAACCATTTGTAATTGTGTTTGCCATGTTTCATGTGATTACAGCTTAAAAATCACAGCTTAAAGCTATAAAGTCAAACTGTCCGTCACAGTTAATCTGTCAGTCAAGTGGATGTAAGATACTTTCCAAGATTATCAAGACTCGAAGAACAAAAATCCAAGAGATTATTTTTGGATGGGGTTAACAATCTAGGTTTTCGTCGGCATTCACAGTTAATTGGAAATACGAAAAACGAAACAGTCCGATATGGTTTATGGTCTTTCAACCTGGTTACGAACGTGGACTGTTTCCTGTCACAGACCGGCTAGTCGATTTTATTACCTGACTGGAAAGTCTAGTAACCAAGCAAATCTATGTTCGTTATCCGGTTTCGGCGGAAAACTACCAACTCAATAACAAAAAAAAGGGTTCAGCAAAGTTAAATTTTGCGTTTAGGCAAGGCCACGTGTGATGTATCGCCGGTATAACTACTACACTATAAAAACGGATTTTGGCTAACTCGACGGTCCTAGAGTGTTGACACAATTTAGCCAGAATATATCTATCGGTCCGGTAAACTGGATTATTTGGAATAATGAAAAAATAAATAAAATAAACAGAGGACAATAATGTGAGTAATTATTTTAACCATACGGCAGAAAGGCTGGCACAACTCCAATAACATAACGAAACCTGCCAGAATTCGACTCGGAGGGCATACTATTGTCTTCTGACTGTTGGCATCATTTGTAAAATTAAATATTTTGATCTGATAAGATCGTGCCCATTAAAGCAAAGTTCATGTTCGCATGAGCTGTTCTGGGTTAAAATATTTCCATAAATCTATGGTACTTAATCTGCCTGCTGAAGGAATGTGGTAAGTGCTTTGAGTAGTTTAGAAATGGTAAGGTATGCACTAAAAGGCATATCGGTAAATACTTTTCCCTGGCGAGTTGTTTTATTACCGTTTGATGGTCAGAATTGCTCGTATCCCCCTGGGAAATTGACGATAGAAATAGATGGTTCAATGACTGATATATAGAAAGCGAGCATGAGAAGTCAAAATATTGGTAGGCCCCTAAATGAGCTGTCTGGAATGTTCTGACTTTAAATTCCAATATAAGTTCCCAGCGGAATTTCTCTTAGAATACATCATATTCTTAACGACATTCTAATCTGACTTTATTCGCTTCAAACGGGAGATATTGATTTAGAAAATAGTTGAGAAACACTGAGGAATGGCCTACTTTATTAAAATTATTTATCTTACGAGAAAAATAGCGATAATTCCTGTATACTAGTGGCATACCTTAACGTCTTTTATACATACAAGTAATAAACAAATATTTCATGAGAGTATACTTTTATGATTTGCATTTTGTCTACTCCGGGGACCTTTTGTATAAATGAACTTATTTGAACCGATACACTTTCTCTCTACACGCAACGAGAAAAAAAAGATAAAACAATACTAGTTTTAGCATGTTATTTTTTTCTGGTACAAGAATTCCCTCCTCTCCTGTTCGTTTGTTTGATTGTGATTTTAACGTTGTACTTAAGGGCAGATTGTCTATTTCGTATACTGCCTTGCTTAAAAACGGTGAACAACCTTATGGCAACCAAGCAAAAAACAGCCACACGATTGTTGGAGTCACCTTGTGTAACACGATAAAAACTAAACCACGGCCTATTATAATAGACTGAAACCCACAACATAGATTACGCTAAAATAATTGGATGAGATTTCATTTTCAACTATCACCTCAAAACAATGCCATTGTATATGTTGCAAACCAGTCGAAAAAGCAAACACATACAATACTCATGATTTCTTTCAATCAAATTTGATTGGAAAGTCTGCGTATACGTTTATTGTAGAGATACAAATTTTTGCTTGCTTCCACTGTAAAACGAACTAGGCTCTCTGGCAAGTGGTCAGCGTTCTAACCTACTAAGCTACAAAGGTTCATCGGTGTATATATGCTTGTCAACTTCATTCGAGTTTACCGTTGCACTCATGGTCAACTGCACCTTTCTATTTCCTGTGTTTGTTAAAAGAGACTGGATCCAGCTTTATGTGCCGTGCATTACAATGGTTCAGCAATATATAGCATGGCGGAAGATCCACTGTGATTTGTTTTGTTTGATTGGGGTTTCACGCCGTACATGAGGATATTTCACCCACATGACAGGAAACCACCCTCGACAACACTGGGAACAAAGTCAGTTTAGGACAAAAACAGGAAAATCACAGGACGCAATACAACGACAAGACAAACACGTCGGCTTCAAGTTACTCTTTAACTCCGAGCGCATCAGTGCAACATGAAGCTCTCTCTCCCCCTCCCGCCCCCCAAAGCCCCACTGTGGAGCTCGAAACTCTGAGAGAATGCTTGCTTGGAACGTACTCACGCTAATAAAGACAAACAGATTGCAGTTTACACAATTACGACACAAACATACCTTGTTGAAAAAATGACATACAAAAGTGTGATGCTTGGGTCTTACATGTAAAAGAAAAGACAACTTTTGTTGATATTGAGAATAGATCAACTGGTGGTTTTCTTCTGATTTGGAAAATATTTACTGCACCTTTAAACAGTTTCGTAATCGCAATCGGCATTCACAGTTTCACTACTCCACGACACATACCATAACCGTGCCGTTTTCCATATTGACAGTCAACACAGTCTAAGCCGAATGTGAACCAATCACCTACCAGCACGTTCGAAAATGTGAATAAATTCTACTTCCGGTTTGACATAATGCAATCCCAATCAATACGAAGATCTAGATCATTTAACAGATCCTCATTATGCACTGCTGTTAAAATGCACATTTGCGCCTCCTCGTGCTAGAGAGGTTGGGACCCGTCGACACTGATTGTAGTTTTCGATCAGTGAAAACATCGGACATCATTTTTTTTATATTTTAAACCTTTACTCTAATGGCCATTCATGAAAGAGAAGTATGCTGCTATTTTGATTTCTAGGCCACATTATGTTGATACTGGTATGGATAAATCAAAAGCGTTCTCTTCCTTTAAGCATTTCTGAAAAGTATAGTCAATTTAGTAGCTCTCAATATGTACACGAGTGAAATGTTTGGATAATAAGAATAATGTTGGGCATCTGTGCTAGCACCATACGTGAAAAGCCAGGGAGTGTGTCAATAGCCGGCAGAGCTTCAAAATGTTATTATTTTTACGTCACGTTTTACATTGATATTCTGGTCTTTATTCGTGTTAAGATTTAGGACGCCTTTGGTACTCCCATGTCATGAATAGATAATGCCACTTTCGGAATTATAGTAGCTACTGACCATGTATTTACATCCTAGGAGACGGACTGTCTGACATGTTCTTCGGCTAAGCTTCAATATGCCCGTTGTGATCAAATCTAGTCCGTGACATACAACATACAATCTAAACACGATGAATTTAGATTATCCAAAGACACTGATTAAAAGTTTATACCATGCTAAGTTGCTCCATATATCTAATAGCCGGAAAGTCCAATACAGCTGTCCATATAACACTAGATGTGGATGGGTCCCATTTGCCGCTGTTAGGTAAAATTATGTTTCCTCCGTTTCCGCGTCAAACCTTTTATAATTGTCAATACTATGACGTTTATTGTAACAAACCGGTTTGTTCGACACTCGTTCATGCCGATAAATGAGCCCTTCAAGACGATAGTTGTCTAACTACATATTTTATGATTTGATTTTGAAAACGTGTAGGTTAAAGGTAAAACAAAGCTTTTTACAAATAGAAGGCAGAATCAAAGTAATCAAATAGACGAAAGATAGACGAAATATATTGAAAGCTACTTTTTAAATATCTTATGGTCTTTAGGTCATTGTTAAAAGAAAAGATCAACTATGTAGTTAGACCACTATTGTTCGGAGTTACTCAATTATGTTTACATTTGATTGTAACTTACGCTATGTTTTTAAATAATGGTATTATTTTGTACAGAATTGGGTTGTTTGTATGTTTGATTGATTGGGGGTATTTCACTTATACGTCGACGGATTGTTCACTTCACACTGCTTCTTGTTTAATTGCAGTGGAAAAAACAGAAGAAAGCCTCGTAAAATCCACGCCTGCGATTGCCGGAGCCACATCGTGAGACTCACTCATATACCTGATGATTGATGTGTCTAAAATCCTATAGGATGTTTTTGCAAACGGCTGTTGTGGAATCGACTGAATTCTTGTAACTATACGTCAAATTAATCCTGCGGTGTGTATTCATTTTGTGTCAGGGGATTAAGCAGGATATCTATCTATGTGTGCAATGTTTTTGTTTAAGTTAAAGCAAGGTAGCTCTTGTAATCGAATTCGATACAACAGTTTTGTATGAATCAAACATTCTGTCTAGTATCAGAGCAATCCATATAATGTATTGTGTTGCGACTTTTACTTTACATAGCTTCCCAAATGCCTCTTGAACATCACATGCATGTTACCACATTTCAATGTTGTTGTATGCTGTCTGTTAAGGAAAGCCTGCAGCCTCGTTACTCAATAAATTCACAATTTAAAGGATCTCATAGATTGTCTGTGTTGTTTGATTGGGTTTTAACTTCATACTAAAATGTATTTCACTTGTATATGACGACGGATTGTCCACTTCACACTGTTCCTTGGTAAAATAAGGTGGATAACCGAAGGGAAACCTTGTAAAAAAAAAACAGCCTCACGACTGCCCGAGCCACATATTTGAACTCAATCATATACCTGAAGGTCGACAGACGGATTCCGACCCTTGGACAGGTACATCGCAATAGGATTAGTAAGTAGATACTCTAACAACACCTCTCATAGACGGAGGGCAACTGAATATTGTTCATATTAAATAACACGTTTTCTCCAAAAGCTAGACGGATATGACTGTCTCGCTCCCTTGTCGCTAAGACGTGCCTGGCAACAGAAAGTCAAACCAGATCATGTTATACATTAAATAATCCGGCTGTCTGGTCCAGTTGAATTACTGATAGAGCCTATTTGGTCATTTATTTGACAGACAGGTTCTCATAAACAGATCCTAACTAACTTTATTGGAATTTTGTATAAAGCTTCATCTGCAAAAGAACAGACTGTTTTGTCCACATGATGTTGATATTTAAGACAGAACTGTTATCTAAAGTCAATGTGACCATGCCAGCTTTAAATAATTATCGATTATTGTATAATATTTGTTCAAGAAAGTATACAGACTCCGCCACAACGGTAATTATGTTATTTGAATGACTTGAAGTCGGTGAGCTGGTTGAGATAACGGAAATGTCATAACCGGGGAAACACATAAACCAGTTGTAGAAAGAAACATTCGTGTAAACGGGTTAGATATGGGGCAATTTCATAGGTAGTTAGTTTTGTATGCCATGTTTTAGGAGTGATTAATCAAATAGAACCGGGCTATTTAAGCATGACGTACATAAATACAAGTGTTCTTATTTAACCCACAGTGAGGACATATAGACTGCTGCTGAACATTGGTTTTCCCTCGATATTAACACCAAAACAATAGAAATCATAGTTCAAATTACATATTGATCCATATAGTTATGTTGCAATCAACATCAGGAATAAACAAAAAACCAAGGTCTGTTTTGTTGTACAATATTCGAAATGGGAAAATCAAGTCGAGTTCAATTTCAGCTCCCAATGTCTGTGATTAAATGTTTGTTTCTTTTATTTGGGGTTTTACCGCACACAAATGGAGCTACGTTGATTTATATATCACCCTATGCGAAATGAATAATTAAAATGATAATTTAATTACGACTAGTACCGCGTTAAACCTCGATTAAACAACAATTTGTTGGACTTCCACACCAGCCAAACTATCGTTCAATTAAACAGAAGCCGTTATTCAAAGGCACAATTTGGTTTCAATGCTTTCATCTATTTTGTGACTATGATGCATTGTTAGGCAAAAAATAACCCAACAAGCCAACAAATCCCAAGTGTCTCTACAAAACAACCGCGCTAAAGGTGCATATATTGATCAGGGCGACTATGTGGGGAAATCCAAAGGATCCAAAACAGTCCACGCTGAAACTAACTGCACTTAAATGCCACAACATTGAGTAGTTTAGTTGACCGAATCATCTACAGGGCGCAAAGGCCACCGCTTTAAACCGGCTCAAATCCACCACAACCCAAAGCTTCCCACGATGAGATGATTGAGCTGCAATACTTTTTGACGTCGAATATTTTCCACTGGCAGTTTGTTGTTTATGGAAATTCTTATGGCCACATCGACCGACATCAGGCGTTTCTTCAGTTCGATATGACGAACTAATCGGGCAGTGCCAAGGTGCTAATTGTTGCATAATAACCCCTCTAGCCGGCCTTCGATAAACCACACGACTGATTAGTGGTGACATATAGTGGTATATGAGCGTGCCAGTGGTGGCTTAATTGGTGAGATCGATAAGGCTTTTTTTATTCGACGTTTCCATCATCCTTTTCTCACATCCTACAACCACTTCACCAAAAATCAGCAATTATCATTCAACGAAGACACCTTAGATTATGGAATTTAATACAAAATTAAGTAAATAAAAATAATAGTAATTTACGCATAAACTACCTTCATTAAGTGCATATTTGTTGCAGAGACCGAAATTGGAGTTTACGGGCTTACTTGTTTTTATACGGTATCTGTTACTGACTCGTATAATTGTCTTTAGATTATTGCAGAATTGGTAAAAGAGCAGATCTTTACAAAATGTTCTCTGCAAATAACTATATCCGCTGAGGTAGATATTATTAAGGATAAGTGTAAATCAATGCCTTCACCAAATGAACATGAATATCTTATTGATTGTAATTCCTTGGTGCTTAAGTGACCTCGATACGTGGAAAACACATGAACACACCTAATTAACATCCCAATACAATACCTTCGCTATTACTCTGTTCTCCGATTGCCACAACAAAAACAATACCTGTCGATTTGATATGAAGTCAATATTTGTTTTATACTGTCGATTAATTTGATATCAAGTAAACATTTGATTTTTGAGGCGTGACACTGTTTCCCAAAGAACACAATGTTGATTGTATATACTTAGTTCAATTGAAATGTGATTTTGATGATTTATGTCGAGAATAAGCTGTACAAAATGAATTCATTATCTGTCTTCGGAGTTGTTACTATACTTTACTAGATCTGTACAAGTTCGTGCTATTCCGTCTAGTGTACCTTCTGGAAACATAATGCTTATGGACTGAAACAACATAATACATATTCGTTTACCAAACAGGAGTTGTTTTTATTCGTTTTACTACACATTTTAACACAAGCGTACATTATTGGTCAATGTTTTCCAATTAGATAAGATAGCATCGTAATAGTATACACCTAACTGTCTATTCCTGCGGTATTGTGTAAAAACTATTCAATATTCTACGATATTTTGGACACAGATCTGACGGACTACTTTGTGTTTGTAAACAAGCAGGCCGACGATTTGAATGTCATTGGCTATGAAATGTCTAGTCAACGCAGAAACAGAAGAGCAATGTTAACCGTTTTTAAAGTCTACAAATAACTAATGATGGGAAACAGTTTAACTGAGTCAAAAAACAAAGTTTAAAAAATCGCGACATCAAAAAGCAGCGCTGGTTGTGGGGAAAATGCAATGAACAATAACTGAATTTGATAGAAATGCCGTCTTTCCGATCTAAATGTTTATCTGAGCGAGTTATTAATCAGCATTAGAAAGAAAGATGGTAGCTTATACGAATCTGGGTCTAACCGGCACTTAAAAGTATACACAAACAAAATTATTAATTTTTTTTACGGTGCGTATTTTTTTTAATTTGAATTTTTATTTTAAACTAGTCATCTTAAAAGCGAGGGATATGCAATCTACTTGTTTTCACGATTAATCCATAAGGCGAATGAAACCCTTACATCATTAAAAATTGAATTTATTCTAGGCAAGACAAACGTTCCGATTTACTCCTCAAAGTATGCATTTTCTCTGTTTGAAATCATAGAGAAAATTTTAGGATTATGTTATGATAAGCTCAGATAACCTTGGTTTCGACATGTTTGTTCATGCAACATAATTTTAGGGTGTGCTGAGCCTGAAAGCTTAACAAGGATAGACAGTCGCAGCGATGATTGTCACCGGACGTGAATTAATGATGAAAGCGGCAAAAGCCGTATTTTTTGCTCTCAGTCAGAAATACGAATGTTTAAGCTCTCGTTAAATCTGGAGTATTGGCACATCAAGTTATGGCAATCACTGGGCCTATGTTGCTGTATCGAAGACTATGGAAGCAAGCTTGACCACTCAGAACAAATGCTGTTTTCACAGATCTTGCAGTCCCAGTTTCGTGCACCAACACAACCCGACGAAGCTATCGCCATCACGCAATCCCAATCAAATGTTAAAACTCCTTCTCTTCCGGCCTCCTCTTCTCACGTTTACAGCACGGGTTTCTGGAGGCACAGAGCCTCCAAATCTACAGTCAAATCTTTCGAAATGTTTTGTTTTAAAAATTTAGTCACAATTAAGTTTTGTAGCAATTCACGTGACGTAAAATTTGGAGTGTCAGTCTGTTTACGTTGTATTCGTACGCTGTGACGCTTCCCAAATAAAAATCTTAAATTAGTATGTAAAAAGATTGTTTAATTTTTTATTGTTTTGATTTTATTGTAAAGTGAGTGTATAATAAATAGGTTATTGGATTGTATGGTTCTGTATCGGCTCGCACTGGCACCAAGAAGGTGCTTTCAAACTCGCAGCTACGGGCGACGCAAGCTCTTCCCGATATAGAACCATACAATCCAATGACTACAATTTTGCCTGGCGGAGTGGTCCAGAATGTACGCTCTATAGAATGTATGCGACTGGCCAAAATATCCACATCACCTGAGGTCGCTGGTTTGATTACCCTCCAGCGTAGGCGGATTGGTATGCCTACACGAAATGTCGTGGGTTTTCTGGGATTACTCACTACTAAGTTTTCCTCCCACAATAATGCCGATCACGGATCTGCTATTGGAATTCTATCCTGTTGAGTTAACGTGGGATAAAAAAATGAGGTAATACCCTTCTATTTCGACTCGGAGTATAAACAGATTATTTTGAATCTAATCGCGGTGGACAAACGCAAACAAATGATCGAAAGTATACACTCCGGAACCGTATAAAACCATTGGTCAATACTGTGAAATTGCTTACATTAGTCTCTCAATTTGGTTTAAGGCAGATTATATTAAAACTTTCCAATAAACTGCCAATAAATATTGTACTTTCGACTTGATGAGACTTAACTGGGTAATTTGGTGATAGTAATGTTATAGATTCATCCATTAAGATATACATTAGTTTAATGCACTATAACTTAATGGGTCGACATTAAACTCGTAAAGTGATTTACCAGTCACATTCTAGTTAGGTTTAGTCATAATGGACCATGGTTTTTCTGTTTAAAATGCTTCTTGTTTGGAACGAATATTATTTTATCTTTTTAACATTTCTCGCCAATTTTGTGATCTAATACAATTTCCCATGGATTGATAAAACATTGTATTTTACGCTGAAACGTACTGTTGAGAATACAAAAATCGCAAGAAGAAACAAAATACGCCTACTATGCAGCAACGTCTGAAGACAAAGTAAAACCTGACGTGAAACTCTATTCCACGAAATGGAGACATCAGATCGACTTGCCCGTTAAACAAGACTGTGCCGCGATGAAGTGAAATTTTGATGCTAGTATTTGTTTCTTTATTTAAAGGTAATACAGTAATGTACCATTACAAGGTATTTTATGGATATACAACTTCTGGGTTTATGGACGAGCAACGTTTCGGAGCAGATTCTAGCACCGTTTTCAAGCTAATGAAAATACCTTGTTATGTTACTATCCCTGCTTCTAAATGCCTCTCAAAAAAGTAATACAGTAATGTGTTTTTAGTGGAAATATTGATATTCTTTACTTGATTTATTTTGTGGACCAAGCATAGCTAACAGCCTTATACCAATAACATGTATCAAGGCAGAATTAAGATCTACACACAAATTCCTCATTGTCTTAGAGACTATGACTATATTTTACGCGAACTCTGCTTTTGTTTTTACTGAGGTTCAACATTGTATTTAAGGTTATTTCCTTCAGTTGATGGCTTGTCTGATCAACCGTCACAAGAGCCAAGGACATGTTCAACAGATGTAGTGCTCGGTATTGCTCGGTAGAAGTCTCGATTGAATAACATTGCAACTCGACCGAGCAACTGCGAGCGCAGTCTATTGAATATGCCCGTGATGCATATGAAAGTGTGCCAGGGTATATAGCTCGACGATTGAACCCATCACGTTGACCATTAGCACATTAGCTCAAGCGACCGATAAGCACTATTAAACCACCAGATTCTATTGAGGCAATGGAGTCTTTTTTGTGTCTGCAAATCGTTCTTTTTAGGGGAAATTTTGCTATGGATTGCCAAAGAAGAAAAAAACCCACAGGTTATTTCAAAAGTTTGCCAAATGCTGAAGACCAATTCATTATTCAGGAGTTCGTGAGCTTGGGAACATTCACACACAACGTTATGCTGAGCTCACAAATAGGGGCTATCAGGGTCATTTTCCTTTTATTATTGAGTTTATTGTTGGCAAATTATCCGGTACGGTATGTTAAAATTTAATTTCCATAATCAAAGTAAACACCCGCATGAAATGTGCACTATGGATAAACTGATACGTTAATTCACATTCAATATATTGGCGGATGTTATAACTACTTTTACCTCTACATCTAAAAGGAATATTATAACATAAATACTCTAGCTATATTTGTATATAAGGTAAACATAGAAGAAACTACTATACAGAGAACTCTGTAATAATACAATAACAAATGTGACTTTTCCCAATACTCAAAGGAAATAAACTACAAGGCAATCTAATACCATTAGGCCGGTCCTATAACTCACATATACTGTTTAATGGTTTTACATCTGACTGTAATGGCTTTAGCTAAACGTTGTCAACTGGGGTATATGTTCATGGACATAATAATACTACTGTCAAATAAGATCAAATTGATGCCATTAAAGCTCGAAACAATTTGATACCTTTCCTCATACGCGTACATCAATAAATTGCCCATTAAATGATAATATTGTCAAACAATTGAGTCCGCAGTTCTTCCGTGTGGTTTACCATAGTAATATAGTGAGAGTTAAACTAATAAGTAGTTAAGATGGTTTTACAAACAAACTGGGATATTTGTAATTTGCTTGGCAATACGTCTAATGAGTTAATTTGGGAAAACATACATCCTCTCTAGATTGCACTTAAGCACATTGCTTTGCTAAAGCGAAAGTTCAAACATATAATTGATTGTTTACAGTATATTGTTTATATGACATAAATGAAATTTTGAAAACGATTTGCGCAATGCATTTGACAGGAGATGAGCTGCTGACATATAAGTCAAAAACGTGTTCTTGGAAATACCACCAGACGATTCCAAAGACTTAAACGACAGCTTAAAAAGGTAAATTTATGTACTTTCGAATCCAACATTATATTAGAAAGGGCTGCGGTTACAGATGCCTTTCACATAAATTACAAACTGCTATGAAATAATTCCAGATTCGGAACACAATAAAGCCATATAAAAGATCCTTTATTTTCTATATTTTCTGGTGTATTCAAGAATATAAGAAGAAAAAGATAATTAAATAAAAACAACAAACAAACATACACAGAATGTATAACTAAAATGAAAAAATAAGTTGGAACCGGATCACACGTCCATCGACATAAACCATTTCCAGCAATAACTGAAAGTCCAATAAAACAAAGCCAAATCAAGTTATGTTTTCGTCCGATAGCGCACTCTTGTGTTTTGGCCATGCGAGACATAATGTCGGTTTGTCAAAATACTACCTGCGGATTTCAAAGCCGAACGTAACAAGTCAACTGCTGTGTTTATGCATCCGTCATTATTTGGAAAAGGAATTTGTAGATTACAGCTGTGTAACACAAATGTCTGTTAAAATATTAAAACTGATAGAAACTAACACCAAGTGAGATACTGAAGGAATATTAGCTTTCCAACATTATCCAAACGCTTCACATCTTGGTTGTTCTAGAGTCAATTATTGTTTGAAAACCCCTCCGTCATGCAAGTGAAATACCATTGAGCACGGCGTAAAACACCAATAAGTCAAT
>JAQQZZ010108468.1:0-15672 GCA_030265115.1 Mopalia vespertina | reverse complement strand
AACAGGTAAACATTAATAAAACCATATGAATTTCTTTTCCCCATAGCTTAAAATATTATTTTTTGCAATACTTACAATTTTAAAGCCAACAACCCGCAATGTTAAAGTATACACAGGCTGCCCTACAGTGCCATAAAGTGGCAACGTCATTTCGCAAAGGGACATCACTCTGTTGTCGTAACGTCATAACTGGAAAGCCCTGTATTGCTATATACCTGATGATGGATTAAGTTACTATCCGGAACCTTCTTATAGTTAAGTACAATATGTACAAAGTGATCTTTGTCGCATTATTTTTGCTTAGTATAATCAAACCACTCCATAACCGAATTTTCTCCAAATTATGCTTTCACACAGATATTCGTGGAGAGAATTCTGACCGTTCTGGCTTATCCTCCCACATGTGTAACTGTTGGTGTACTGGCTGGGCAGAGGTGTATATCCGTGCTCCTAGTGGAGTGTCGTCATGGGTGATGAGGGTGCAAAATAACCAGAGTGTTTCCTCATCCAGCATGGATCTAACATTGGACGATATCTGTCAGCTGTTCTCACCATATCAGAATAAACCTCAGGGTTATGATGCAGACAGCATGGGGAAAATTGACAGCGAAAGTTTAGAGGAGGAAGAATATGAATCTCTGTATGAGAGTAACTTCCCTTCCTTCTCTGATACCTCCTCATTGTCTAAACCTACAAGTGTTTCACCATACACAGAAGGTAAATATTAGAAGTCTGCTGACTGAAATCTTGTGATTTTTAAGCCACTTTCAGTTGGCAGAAACATTTAAATGGAGGAGCTGTACTAATAAATATCAGATGTGGATAATAATTTGTTTGGTTATTACAATGATCAGATACTGAGATTATAATGTTGTGTAAATGTGATAAAAATTAATTTTAAAATAACAATCACAAATCACTGTTTTTGCATGTCAATTTCTCAGAAATATCCTTTCCAATGTTCTTTTTGTATAAATATACCTATGTCTTTAGATAAAATTACTCCTGATGATCAATAAACCCAAATGTTGAGTCAAAATGAATTCATTATCTTTCTTCGGAGTTGTTACTATACTTTACTATGTTAAACTCCTCAGTGGTAGTCATAATAAAAGTTTGAACACTTGGAATCATCTTTTTCTCAAAATACCCCACAATTATTTGAAATGGGCGATTTGAAATCGCCCATTAGCCTTGTTAAAAACACAGAAATATGGTTCAAGTATCTGTTGTCTACTCGCAATTGTTCTCTTTTCCACTGTGACTGCAGACTTGAAATTTTAAAAGAAGGGCCAGTAACTTCCACTTTTTATATGCATGTTTACCTAATAAAAGGATACAGAATTTATACGATGGGGATGTTAAACCTGTATTAAGCCGGTAAGTCTACTTACTTGAAGATTTGAGTGCTACATCGAAATCTCATGTAAGCAATTACACAGTTTGCGACATTTAAATGCTGTAGCTACGTCTCAAGAGTGAAGTTATACGAGTGTAACATTTTATAATACATGGTAATTATTGGACAAATATGTCAAATTGAACAACAAACCTAAAAATAGAACTATAATGCTAATTTATTAGGTTATAACAAACCTTTATGTTCTGTAGCCTCGGCTTTCTTCACACCCGAGAGGGCCGTCGTCCTGGGCTTCTTTGGTTTCCCCATCTTCACCACCAGCACATGTAAAGCCTACACTGATAAAAAAGAGAAGCTGGCTTAGTTTTCAACAAAGCTAGACCACACTGAAGAATGAAATATAAATCATAAATTGATTGATACTATACAATGACGTTTGCGGAATCCACGTGCTTTTTGTTTACATCAATCAAGTGTACCATTGGCATGGCGATCTTTAAAAAATAAGATAATTACATCCATTTATTCTCGTTTGCTGATGAAATATTACATTTCTATACATCACTTAGATGTAAACACACATAATGCACTACTTGTTATCAAATTAGCCATAATTCTCACACAGAAACTGCGGATTTAGTCGATCGATTGACTTCATCAACATTATGTTCTGCTAACACGTTTTTATTCCTTCAGCCATTTTGGATGTCATGTGATCAATTTGACCAATCAGTGTGACTTTTTTTCTTCATTCTTTCCACCGTGCATTACGTCACAAGCTATAAAATGGGGGAATCCCCTAATCTAACCCATGACATCTTGGCTGGTCCGAAGAACTTTAAAATCTCGGCACAGTCAGACGGGCAGGATAAAATCTTAACTGGTTGAAAATTATTTCAAACATTCAGGAAATACTTAATGAGGGCAAATTTGTGATAATCCTGAGGTTGGTTAGCATAATGTGCTAATTCCTCCATTCATAAAGACTATACTAGAGACTCTGGTATAGTCTCTATGCTCCGTCTTAGTCCTACCCGCCTATCTCAACCCATGGTTAAGGTTAGAATTTTTTTTTAAAGGTCACAATAACTTAACTCCCTCTGTATTTCCTGACGTTTAAAAAACGTTTTATTTGAGTTTCTCGCCCGAGTTGACACGTTTGCAATAATAAAATTGAAAACCGTCAGAAAAAAAAATTGTTTTCATTGTTTTCAGTGTAGGCCCTATCGATCTATAATTAAAAAAACCCCAGATATATGTTTTAAGAAACCGGCGATAGCGGGGGATCAATGTCCAACCTACCCCACGGGTTGAAATAGGCGGGACGTAGCCTACGTAGGGCTAAGCCGGAGGAATTAGCTCTATACATTGTGCTAAAGGCTGGTAGGCCTACGCCTATAGGAGTTAAAGGGGAAGATGATAAACGAATAAATTTAATTTGAATAAATCGACTGTAATAAGCAGCTACGAAAACTTTGATAGCTTTGATAGCTTTCATCGTGCCCGTTAACAACTTGGCTCTGATAAGATTATGAAAGCTACCACACATTCAAAACATCAATTTTCATCACTGCTAATTACAGGCTATCTATTCACTGTATCTTCTGATTATCTTCAATTTTAACAATAACAGTCACACAAATAAATAAAAATCAATACGTGTCTGACTTGAATAAATGTTCGAAAAGATCGAATAGACACCATGTAATCTGTTTATAGCAGCACACACGGTTTTCTAAAGTGGGACAAAAACGCCGGCATGTGAGGTAAAACGCCCATCCTTGTTATTTTACCAGTGAAGCGAGCAGAAATGGACTGAACTCTTTTTTAAAAATTCTAATTACTATTATTTCATTTTTTTTTTTTTTTAATTTTTATAGCTTTTAGAATTCGGTGTTTGTTCTGCAGAATGGATAACGGGTCATTACTAAATCAAAGTTAGACCATTTTAATGTAAATTGGCCGGGCTGCCTATAGGCCCTACTTATGGTTCTGCTAGACTCTTTCCATTGGTGAAATCATATATCGAGATTTGTGGATGCATCTGAATGCGTATTAAAAGTAAAAGATATCCATTTTGCGTCTTAATTACTTATTAAAAACGGTTATTTTTTGGAGTGGGTTTTTTCTTCTCTGAGGCAATTTTAACATTATTTGGCAAGGCTGGGCTTTTTGCCCAAAGGTGTGTATAATCCTCTTACACTGAGAGTTCCCTGACATATTAAGGAAAAGAAAATAAAAGGGATATCGATAATTTGACAGGAATAGGAGATGTAATTTGTCACAAAGGCAAACTTTTTCAAAAACATTTATGGAATAAGCTTATATCTTAAACCATCTTCCTGGGGCATGTCCTGATAGCTCCACAAGTTATGTGGAATAGACGGAGTGTCACGTAAAAAAGGGAAATTCCTGAGTAAAAGCATTCGAAATATGTTTTGTACTTTTTCTTATATCGTAGTCTTTATACTCCCCAAATTCCGTGTGGGTATAACACGACAGGATTATTAACGGTGGAATTGGTGGCATCCGGTTCTGTTGTCACAGATATATTGTGAAACAGAGAGTATGATGTACAATGAGCCTTTTTACATAAATGTATCATTATTTTATAAAGTGGCGAAAAAATACAACAAAGTATAGGGGATTCATAAGCTAAAGGTTAAAAGAATTAGATATAAGATATTGCTCATTTCAATTTGGTTTTTAAACGGCCTTTGTTTTTAAATTACAACATATAGGTTTAAGAAAATTTGACTTTAAGTCTGTTCGCTTCACAATATTTTATAAGATAACGAAGACCTGACTGTAAACCATCAGGAATATCGTGAAATAAGACTAAATCATCGAACCAGTCCCATTGCTTGGAATATTTAGTAACTATTTACCTATAAGACGGTCGTTGGCTATATCATATGTATATAAGAGATACCAAACGGCAAGTAAATACGTTAGACAATTTTAAAAATCTTAATAATGAATCTGTTCATATACATGATGCCCTAAAAGTTGTTGTGTACCTTTTAGTGTGTACACTTTACTCGTATACAAGATGATAAGTTCGCACATTTTATATTTCGTTAAGAATTGAAGTAAGACTGCAGGATTGAGCGGATAGGAATATGCGCTACACTTGTTTTTGTGCACCATTATAGTTGGAGATTGTATCCTACTTCAGTGGACCGGCACGTGGGACTAACAACAAACACCATAAACGAGCTTAACTATTGGCAGTAACCATTGAGCTTGACTTCGTGTATAGAAAACGACATAAATACAGTCTCAGTTTAGGCCAATATCACGTAAAGAGTTAAAGTTACCCATACGAAAAACGAAACAGTCACTTTGTCAATAAGGTATTTTATTTACTGTCAGACTTACAAGCTCGACGACCGTCATAGCAAGCTTTATTTTGCTCTCACTGACCTAATGTAAATATTGGAAAAACTCATGGCAACCAGAATGGTTTCTTATCTTGAAACTAATGATATGTTATTTGAAAATCTATTTGGCTTCATGAAAACCTATTGAACTTAACGTCACTTCAAGATTTCACAATCTCTGCAAAGCCATGGTAAACACTTGAGTATACAAATAGTTTTTAGATCTATCGAAATTTTTGGTAATCCATACATTTCTTTTTAAAATACAATTACGGGTTTTAATTAGTGGTAGAATATTATTTCTGTTGCATATGAATGATATTGTTAAAATATCTACATTATTTAATTACATTTTATGCGCACATGATTCATTTCTCCACCCTGAATATTCTGACTATATATAGTTTATTAATAAGGAAAAAAAATCTAAATTAGACTAGGCCCCTTATCTTTTAATCACGAATTTAATCGCTACCATTATATAAGAAGAGAACAATGCTCATGATCATGCTGATTACACGTTATACTCATCCATCGCCACATAGTTTTATTGACAATAATTGAGCCAAACAAATAGTATGAATATGTTCATACTATTTGTTTGGCTCAATTATTGTCAATAAAACTGTGTGACTCAATGAATGTTTAGTGCCGACATTTGTTCATAATATAAACATAATTTATTCATATGTTAAATTTTTAGTGTCTAGACATGTCAGTGCTTCTTGTAGTGAAAGATTCGCCGCCTTAAATTTACCTTAATGGATGCCAATCCGTGGTCGTCCTGCCGTCAGCGCTGGTCCGGCTAGCCACACATCCCAATTGGAATCTCCGTGGAGACAAGCAAGATGTTATTTCTCTACATTCAAAATATATACATTTTCTTCATTAATTTGTTTTTCATTTTAAAAAAATTCTAATGTATGTTTTGCTTTTTAATAAAAGCACTGGGATGAAACAAGCCCTTTCGGGTTTATTCCCTCCAATATTTTCTTTTTTTAAATTCTAATTCATCTGATATAGTTTTGTAAACCTTAATCACACTGACATAAAGATGTCAATTTATTAAAACCCATTAATCGTCTAATGTTCTAGATAAACTCCCAGAGACAAGTTTCTGAATAGATCAATATTACTGTGCAAGTGTGATTAATTAAGAGAACGAAAATTTTGCTCGATATATGTAAATAATGTTTTAAACTGGTAAAGTAAAATTCAATTGAATTGACTTGATTTTTGTGTGGTATTTGGTAGTCTGTGATTGTTTGAACATTGTTCTTACTGGTGATGGTGATGGATGGTCGGTAATATCATTGTCACACGGGGTGGCGGACTAAAATTATGTTTAAGTTTATATTTGAGTTTAGACTCCGGGAATATAATTGATATGTTTTCCAGATATGACTGTAAATGTCTATTTACTTTAGAGACTCATAGTTAGATAAAATTGTTGCATTATTATTTGAAGTAAATGTGTTATCATTTATGCTAATGATTTCCATCTGTATAGAGTTTTCGCTGATTGGTTGCCGAACTCCTCTGCCAGTGCGGCAAAACCAGCAAGGAGACAAAGTCACGCGATTTAATATGATAAAGTCACACCACAAAGATGTTATACCTGTAAATCCTGTAGGACATAACATTGCGGAACATGTGGAATATCACTGAATAAATGAGGAGCAGTGGTGTACACAGTTTGATAAAAGTACCCGAGGAGCAGTGATATGCAAAGTTTGATAATGGCACCTGAGGAGCAGTGGTATATACAGTTTCATAATGGTACCCGAGAAGCAGTGGTATACAAAGTTTCATAAAGGTACCTGAGGCGCAGTAGTATACAAAGTTTCATAAAGGTACGCGAGGAGCAGTGGTATACAAAGTTTCACAACGGTACCTGAAGAGTAGTGATACACAAAAGTTGATTAGGGTTCTTGATGATCAGTGGTATACAAAGTTTCAGCGAAGTACATAAGGAGCAGTGGTGTACAAAGTTTCATAAAGCTACCCGGGGAGCAGCGGTAAACAAAGTTTCATAATGGTACCCGAGGGGCAGTGATATGCAAAGTTTCATTATGGCACGCGAGGAGCAGTGGTATACAAAGTTTCATAAAGGTACCCGAGGAGCAGTGGTATACAAAGTTTCATAAAGGTATCTGAGGAGCAGTGGTATACAAAGTTCCACAAAGATACCCCGAGGATCAGTGGTAAACAAAGTTTCATAAAGGTACCTGGGGAGCAGTGGTAAACAAAGTTTCATAAAGGTACCTGGGGAGCAGTGGTAAACAAAGTTTCATAAAGGTACTTGGGGAGCAGTGGTAAACAAAGTTTCATAAAGGTACCCGAGGAGCAGTGATATGCAAAGTTCATCAATGGTACCCCGAGGATCAGTGGTAAACAAAGTTCCATAAAGGTACCTGGGGAGCAGTGGTAAACAAAGTTTCATAAAGGTACTTGGGGAGCAGTGGTAAACAAAATTTCATACAGGTACCCCAGAATTGGTTTTCGGTACCAGTTAAGTAACCTAGATTGAGAACGATCAAGTTTGCAGTGAAGCAATTTTCAACGTTTCACGATATATGTTTCTAAAAACACAGAGCCTAACCAATGACCTATTAGAATGCAATATGCAAATAAACTGAGCGCTAAAGAAACGTAAAAACAGCAAAAAATTAAACACATATTAAGTTTGGTGAAAGAAATATTGAACTGTTTTCCAGATATAGTCTCCTAAAACCTAAGTATACCACATATTCACCTAATTTGAGTCGTGCGCTGAAGAAATGTAAAAATAGAAAAAAGCACTAATTAGGTACCTGATTGTGGAATAGGCCTACATACAGTTTGGAGGGTTTTCGTTGTACCGTAAGCATTTTAACCCTTGACTTATAAGACAACAATATACAAATTATAAGTAGGCTCTGTATAAACTTAAAAATCGCAAAAATACACGACTTATGTACAGTAACAGTGTGTTTAAAGGTTCTCTTAATAATTTCTCCAGGTGGGTTAACGATCTGTGTTGCAATCTCACGTTAACGTTATTACTAGATTATATGGATGGAATTGCGAGGGGGGGTATGTGTTTCATTGTTATTCCTGGGATTGTAATCCCAGGTTATTCAAGTCATAAGGTCCCTCTGCCAGACTGCCCTGAATAAGTATAGACATCCTGTTGTATAAAGTAGCCATTATCAATATGTTGGTCTGAGAATAGTTGACTTGTACACAACAGTCTTAGTTAAAGTTAATGTCCACATGCATAATTCCACGTACGTAGATAGTGTAGCACTTACACAGGAAATCAGACGCACAGGATGACAAATCAAAAAGCTGCTTCGAAACGAGTAAGGTGCACGATTGGCTTTTCTCGCGTTACTTGTCATGTACAGTCAGCCAATGTGTTATCTTTAACGTCACGTGATGTTTTGCGTAGAATAAATGGTAATAAGCCTATAGTGCACCTTATTGTTCGAAAAGAGGATGATTGTCGCTGACTCACAGTGTCCGTGCCAACTAGCTGTGCAGACAACCTTATGAGAATGCAATTGGGCATGGTTGAAGGATGTTCGCAACGGTCGCCTGGCTTGTAAGTGACTGATTGTAAATAAAATATGTTATTGACAAAATTACTTCTTTTTCTCGTTTTATAAAGTATGTGACACACCCATAATGACCCATTGTTATACTAATATACTCAAAATAGGGACAAATCTATTTGTTTTGTTTGTTGTTTTTATAAATCAAATTTTGATTTGTTCACTTTTTTCTCTCTCGAATGGTTGTGACACGAAAATTGTCAGTTATGAAATTTAGTTTCTCACTCATGCACAAGCCTAGTACGCGAACTTGTTTTTGTTTAGGGTTATAAAATGTCCAAATGCGTTTTGCTTATGCTTTTGCATCGTATTTAAGTTAGGCAAAGGATGAAATGGACAATGCGTCATCATATAAGAGAAAATACTGTTGAGTGCTCAAACAGAACCTTTAGGGAATTAATAAAAATTGAAACCAGCTTGGAATGAAATACGACGTTTTGATTGGCTGGTTTGGTCGTGTGTAACTTGTAAATAGCAACATGAATGACATTTTCGACCTATAGCACTTTAAGCCCTCATACAGAGGAGTCTGTGACCCAAGACACTGTCACACTAGTTTAGAATCTTTACCATGCATAAAGTGATAAGTATAGTGAGTCACACAGTCTACAGTAAGGCTATAGACGAGTAGTGGACGCTTAGGAGCCTACACTTTTTGTTCTCGAAATGACATCAAAGTGCCCCTTTTGGATATATTCAGATACAACCTGTAAACGCCAATGAATAAAAAAAAACACATATTAAAGGGCAATAACTTTTCTTATTACACTGTAAATCCGTAAAATTTCAATAGGATTCACAATGCATTCTAATTCCAAATTTGGGATCAGGAGTTTTCCAGCTATAGTGTTAACTTTAAAGAAAGGCTTCCAGTTAATGACCGAGGGTTAAAAAACCTGCCAAGACTATCTATATCTAGTCAGCGCCCCACTCTGTTTCTGTCCTTTCTAGAATATGAAGGAATGACAAAAATACCATCCAGTCGGTTATCTAGACTATGAACACCCAGCCAACACCCCATCCAATCATTGCTAGGGCTAGAATATCAACACCTAGCCAAACCCCTAATCCAACCATTGCCAGGTCTAGAATACCAACACCTAGCCAAACCCATAATCCAATCATGCCAGGTCTAGAATATCAACACCCAGCCAAAACCCAATCCAGTCATTGCCAGGTCTAGAGTATCAACAACCAGCCAAACCCCAATCCAGTCATTGCTAGGTCTAGAATATCAACACCTAGCCAAAACCCAATCCAGTCATTGCCAGGTCTAGAATATCAACACCCAGCCAAACCCCAATCCAATCATTGCCAGGTCTAGAATATCAACACCCAGCCAAACCCCAATCCAGTCATTGCCAGGTCTAGAGTATCAACAACCAGCCAACACCCCATCCAATCATCGCTAGGCCTAGAATATCAACACCTAGCCAAACCCCAAACCAGTCATTGCCAGGTCTAGAGTATCAACAACCAGCCAAACCCCAATCCAGTCATTGCCAGGTTTAGAATATCAACACCCAGCCAAACCCCAATCCAGTCATTGCCAGGTTTAGAATATCCACACCCAGCCAAAACCCAATCCAGCCATTGCCAGGTCTAGAATATCAAGAACCAGCCAAACCCCAAACCAGTCATTGCCAGGTCTAGAGTATCAACAACCAGCCAAACCCCAAACCAGTCATTGCCAGGTCTAGAGTATCAACAACCAGCCAAACCCCAATCCAATCATTACCAGGTCTAGAATATCAACACCTAGCCAAAACACAATCAAATCATTGCCAGGTCTAGAATATCAACACCCAACCAAACCCCAATCCAGTCATTGACAGGTCTAGAATATCAACATCCTGCCAAACACCAATCCAGTCATTGTCAGGTCTTGAGTATCAACAACCAGCCAAACCCCAATCCAGTCATTGCCAGGTCTAGAATATCAACACCCAGCCAAACCCCAATCCAATCATTGCCAGGTTTAGAGTATCAACAACCAGCCCAAACCCCAATCCAGCCATTGCCAGGTCTAGAATATCAACACCCAGCCAAACCCCAATCCAGTCATTGCCAGGTCTAGAATATCAACACCCAGCCAAAACCCAATCCAGTCTGCCAGGTCTAGAGTATCAACAACCAGCCAAACCTCAATCCAGTCATTGCTAGGTCTAGAATATCAACACCCAGCCAAAACCCAATCCAGTCTGCCAGGTCTAGAGTATCAACAACCAGCCAAACCCCAAATCCAGTCATTGCTAGGTCTAGAATATCAACACCCAGCCAAACCCCAATCCAGTCATTGCCAGGTCTAGAATACCAACAACCAGCCAAAGACCCAACCAACCATTGCCAGGTCTAGAATATCAACAACCTGCCAAAGACCCAACCAATCATAACTAGGTCTAGAATATCGACACCCAACCAAACCCCAAACCAATCATAGCTAGGTCTAGAATATCAACACCCAGCCAAAACCCAAAACCAGTCATTGCCAGGTCTAGAATATCAACAACCAACCAAACCCCAAACCAATCATAGCTAGGACTAGAATATCAACACCTAGCCAAAACCAGTCATTGCTAGCTCTAGAATATCAACACCCAGCCAAAAACACACCGAGTCATTGCCAGGTCTATAATATCAACACCTAGCCAAAACCCAAACCAGTCACTCCCAGGTCTAGAATATCAACACCCAACCAAAGCCCAAACCAATCATAGCTAGGTCTACAATATCAACACCCAACCAAAGACCCACCGAGTCATTGTCAGGTCTAAAAAATCAACACTCAGCCAAACCCCAAACCAATCATTGCTAAGTCTAGAATATCAACGAGCCAAAACCCAAAACCAGTCACTGCCATGTCTAGAATATCAACAACCAGCCAAAACTCAAAACCAGTCACTGCCATGTCTAGACTATCAACAACCAGCCAAAACCCAAAACCAGTCACTGCCATGTCTAGAATATCAACACCCTACCAAAACTCAAAACAAGTCACTGCCAGGTCTAGAATATCAACACCCAACCAAAACAAGTCACTGCCATGTCTAGACTATCAACATTCAACCAATACCAAAGCCCAGTGTCTGGCAGGACTAAACTGCACTTCAAATTCAGCCGAAGATTCACCCATCACTGCCAGGTCTTGACAAACATCCAGCCAATACCCATCCCAGTCTTTGCCAGGCCTAAACGGCACTTCAAATCCAGCCAAAGATCCACCCATCACTGTCAGGTCTTGACAAACACCCAGCCAATACCCATCCGAGTCACTGCCAGGTCTAGATTATCAACTCCCAGCCAATATCCCATCAAATTCCTGTGATGTTTAGATTATCAGCACCTGCCATTCACCCCACCCCACCTGGGAAGTGTACTCTATCAATATCCAACCCAGTTGCTGTCATGTCTTGACTATCAAGTTCATCACACAGCCAACAATTGTAGTTGAAAAACAAATAGTAAATAATTAAAATGAATGATGTTATTCATTTACAGAGGTTTTCGCTGTTCATTTCTAAATCATAATGAAGCCCATATTTATCTTGTATCTTTCTAAATATGTGTATTGTTACTATAATTTATTTAATTTTTTAACAAATGTATTTCTTTATTTCTTTAACGATATTCCACAAAGCCACCAGGGGATCTCTTCAACATAAAAATGAACATAATGCAAATCAAAATATTGAATACAATCAGTTATAATTAAACATTAAAAACATCTTTTCAGGAACAAACACAAGACAAACTTGATAATTAGTGAATTACTTTGTCGTTAATATAGAATGTTTTTGTAAAATGTGAATCTATGGAAATATTATATAACATATCTAAGATAAGGTGGACTATTAATTACCACTAAATCTCTCGGTGTCTATGATGTCTTTATGTAAGCTGTCAAAAATAAGTTTGTTTGTCCTCAAAAGATAAATCATTTGAGCCAAACAGAAACATATTACAAATATATTTTGAACACTCGGGAATAAAAATGGACAAATGTACACCTACTGAGACTATTTTCATCAAAGTATTGAGCATGTGCCTCTTATGAGTAGCATATCGGGGACAGTCTATAATACAGTGTTGTACATTTTCATTTGGATGTTTACAGTTTGAACAAGATTGCTTATCAATAATATTGAATTTGAATAAATCAGAATGAAGAGCACGCAATCCCATCGGCATCCTACATTGTTATATAGCTGAATTAGAATCAAACTTTTTTTTTTCTGCAGGATTTGTATGTTTAGCGAATATTTAAGTTTGTCCAGAGACTTTAATACGTGTATCTCTTGTCTCAGGCGTTAAAAGGTTCCATTCCTTCATTGTCTTTGGAAAAAAAGAGGAAGAAAACAAATGAAGACAACATTTAAATAGGCGGAAATCATTTTTGTGAGTAATGTATATACATTTCTAGTGTTGACTTTATCCGTTTATAATTCCCTATTATAGTTCATTGAAAAGGACTTTATATGGTGTTTACCCATAAGATTTGCAATATTTTGAGCTCTGTTAATTCTATAGAAATGTAAGCTTACCTCCACAAAACCTGTGACAAAGTTCAATCAACCAAACCAGTTGAAACCCCTCAAACTAAATGGAAATTGAGAATGTAAAATAATTTGAAAGCATAGAAAACCAGAGTCAAACACAGGTTACATGTTACTTCCTTTTATGGCTTCATTTATTGCTCTTAACAAGATTTGAATCCATCAAAGATATGATTGTTTTTAAAAGTTCAGGAAATTGGCTATTCATAAAATGTCCCTTGTCTGTGAATTTGTGTAGGACGGATTGTAAACCATCTGCAACCTGCTGTTGTTCATCCCATGCAAGGAATGGGTCATCAGTAGAACCGAACTGCACAATGTGCGGGCAGTTTGCTTTAATAGCAGTCCATTGCCAGGGGCGATTAAAATAACCACTCTGTCGTTCGGATTCCTCTCCTAAGTCTGTGACACAGGCCGACACTAGAACAATACCCCCAACACAGTAAGTCTCGGCATATCTCATGGCAGCTTCAGCTCCAGAACTATGACCAACTACTAAAGTTGTTTCATCACACATTAATTGCTCCCTCATGAAGGGAATCCAAATTGACTCTCTGGCAATGACAGGATCAGGCATGTTCTCCATCACACACACCACACCCATCTGAGAGAGTTTCTTATGGAGCCAGCCATACCAGTTACCCTTAAAGACATCTCCTCCACCATTACCAGGCACAATTACAACACGCTGTGCCATTCCTCAGGCTGTCAACAGACAAAAAGGACTACCAGTAAAATATACATGGCAAATAATAGATTTAACATTTAGACGATTGATTGTGATAACGGTACTGTAAATCACGTCCAATTTCGTCCATGATATGGCTACTTTAAAAGTGATTTTAAAGACTTAGATATGGTTCCTGGGAAACAAATTTATGTTTTCTGAGAAATCCTGATGTTTACTAACTGAAAATTGTTTAATCTATCTCCCAGGAAACATTTATAAGTCTTTAAAATAACTTTTAAAGTAGCCATATTATGGACGAAATTGAAGGTGATATAAGGTATATCACCGGACTATATAACACAGTACTCTAATATTAACTGTCACACTAGAACACCCATGAAATTGTTGTTGTTTTTTTCTTGTAAAAGTTAATCTTCCTAATTTATTTTGTTGTTTATTTATTCATTAGTTCTGTCGGACATAGAAACAACTAGTTGGAGTTTTAAAATTAGTATCACACACAAACAAACATGTATCTATATTTATTAATCTGCAAACTGCTTATCATTGGCTACTTAACCCTTTGTAAGTATATCCTAAGGGCATTTTATCTGTGGAACATTATTTGTTAATCACTGAGTTGCCAGATCAACCCTTTTAAAACAATGTATATACATTACAAGACCCAACCCACATTTAAAATTTTTTGGAATTGATGCTGAAAATGTTAACTATACATGCAAACCAGTCAGCTTATATCCTATGTCAATGATGCATTTCATCCCCTATGCTAAGGGAGCAGTTATAATTACCTAGACCAACATGGCTGGTCTTGGCCCAAGCCTACAAATTAGTTCCTAACCTAACATGCTAATGAGTCAGTCAATCTAATTAGAATCAAATCTCAAAAACTCTCTGTGTTTTGTTTGTCACTATATTGAGATCTAACGCAATCACTCCCCCTATAATGTCAATTGCTTTCTTAAATTGACCAATCACAGAGCTGCTTCTCATTTCTGGTTTGTAAAAGCCGAAGATTTTAACCAACATACCAAAGTTTCCCAACTGCGTATTTTTACATGACCAATGGATACATGCACACACAATCAACAAACACCATTCAAATAATAAACTATGAGTGGAATTCGATTTTCCCTGTTTACATCCGACTTACAACATTAACACAGAAGAAAATCAGACAACTTCTGCTTTATTTGGCTTAATTCGGTGTTTACCATGACCCCATTATTATCTGTGTTTTTAATTGGACAACTGAAACTGTGACCTTTCGTGAACCCCAGTAAGCTTGACCTAATTGAACAGTATTAGTAGAGTGATTGCCTTAGATCTCCATATAGCGACAAACAAAACATGAGGAGCATTTTTGAGATCTGATTTTAATTAGATTGATGAGTCAGTTGTAGGACTATGATTATGAGGCAATTCTTTACCTATGTCAGTGTCAGTTCATTACCTATGTCAAGGAGTCAGTTCATTACTTAGGTCAATGAGGCAGATCATTACCTAGGTCAATGAATCAGTTTATTAAGTATGCCAATGAGGCAATTCTTTACCTATGTGAGTGTCAGTTCATTGCCTAGGTCATAGAGGCAGTTCATTACCTAGGTCAATGAGTCAGTTCATTACTTAGGTCAATGAGGCAGTTCATTACTTAGGTCAATGAGGCAGTTCATTACCTAGGTCAATGAATCAGTTTATTACCTAGGTCAAAATGAGTCAGTTCATTACCTAAGTCAATGAGGCAATTCTTTACCTACGTGAGTGTCAGTTCATTACCTAACTCAATGAGTCAGTTCATTAACTAGGTCAATGAGTCAGTTCACTATCTAGGTCAATGAGTGAGTTCATTACCTAGGTCAATGAGGCAGTTCATGAACTAGGTCAACGAGGCAGTTCATTACCTAGGTCAATGAGGCAGTTCATTACCTAAGCCAATGAGTCAGTTCATTAACTAGGTCAATGAGTCAGTTCATTAACTAGGTCAATGAGTCAGTTCACTATCTAGGTCAATGAGTGTTTGTTTGTTTGTTTGATTGGTGTTTAACGTCGTACTCAAGGGTATTTCACTTATATGACGACGGACAAAAAT
>JAQQZZ010108457.1:0-15676 GCA_030265115.1 Mopalia vespertina | reverse complement strand
TTATTTATTTATTTTTGTAGCCGTGGTTATGCTAGGTCCAGGCATCGGTCATACATGTATAGACAATGTTATATAGAATTTGTTTATGTTTGAAGCCTCACATTGGCGTGACCTAGTTAAAGACTGTGTACTCGTGTATTCTAAAATAAAATCAATTCTACTTCCTACGTTGAGACATTGACTCTTAAGATACACCCGGGCCATCTTGTTTTGCACTTATTTTATTTGCTGGTCTGTGACATACATCGCCCCAAATATTGGCGGAAACTATTGCGCGATGGCCTGGCATAGCGTACAAGAGATGTCTTGGTCTTGTCCACTATAGAAAATCTCGCAAGAATATGATTGGGTAAGGCCATGCAATGTTTATAGATTCAAAGATAAAGTTCCTAATCATGGTATCGTTCGGCTATTTCTAGTGGTTAGGAAGCTTCATGTAGCATAGCTACATTGTATGATAGACTTTAAGAGATACAGAAGTCAGCATCTAAGTAGCTGGATGCATCAATGTAGCTGTACCTAGCTACTATATATAGCTACATGCAGCTACAAAGGGGTAGCTCCTTCGGGTGTCAGGGTTGTATGTTTTAATTTTACAGTCTTATTCACCAGAACAGTGAAACAATGCTGCCCAGCAACAACAGAGTATCTTACACTCTCTAGAAATGTTCACTTCCTCCCCATTCACCCTTTCTGTTGATTTTGTTGTTGTTGGGCTGAACGACTAAATTTGGACCTCAAATTGTATAACTCAACACTCATTATTTTAACAAGCTAGTTCTTAACCTTAAATTAGTTATTTGAAGCATCCAAACTTTCACAAGAACAGTTGTGACTGCCTCCCACATAAATGCGAATTGGTATCTTATAGACTAAGATGCCCAGCCATACAGAGACTTTAGAAATAAGGCCTGCCTTTAATTAAAAAAAAAATATTGAATCTGTGTGGCCTCTTACCTCGTCAAGCAAATTCTGTCCTGTTTGTTGAACACTCAACGAGGGACTGTTCCCAACTGGGAGAGACCCAGGCAAGTCCCACTAAATCTCGTTTTCAAATCGAGAAGATGATTTAAATAGATCAAAAAAGAGTAGGGTATACTCCTGAGAAATGATGGATTTTGGCGTGAAAATGAATATTAAGTGGTCAGTCTAACCAATAAGTGTTCAAGGAAGATGTTGGAATGGTTTAAATCAAGGTATACCGTCATACAATTTTTATATCTTGGAAGATTAATCAGGCCTTATTTATTCAAAAATTTGCATAACTGATCTTCCATTCATGTGAATTTAAACCCACATAACCTATTGTTCGGTTACGTGAAAAGAATTTGTGCGAATGATCGTTCTTGTCAAAGGCAGGCCTTATTTCAAAAGGTTTCATACATCTGGACGTCCTATCTCTATTTCCCGAAGCTTCCTGTTATGACAAATCGGAATAACCCGAAGTAGTAGATTTTGCTGACAAACTGCACCAAGGCTTATATATATTCTGACATAACACAATGTTGATTTGTACAACGAAAACATTTTTTTTTAAAGATTTTTATTACATTTTGCGGCCCTATGGCTAAAAGCAGTTTGTTGAAGAGGAGCAATGCTGTCTTTACTTAGCACTGGAGGAAAATTAACTTTCCAACAGTATCAAAACACCTCACATTTTATTGTTGTGGTACTGTCAATTGTTGTTGGACTACACCACCGTCATATAAGTGAAATACCCCTAAATCACCTAAAATTTCGTCCATAATATGGCTACTTTAAAAGTTATTTTAAGGACTTACAAATGATTCCTGGAAGGCAGATTAAACATTTTTCCGTTAGAAAACATCAGAAATTTTCAGAAAACATAAATTTGTTTCCCAGGAACCATACCTAGGTCCTTAAACTAGCTTTTAAAGTAGCCATATTATGGTCGAAATTATAGGTGATTAACGACTTACCCTTAAGCACAGCATAAAACACCAATCAATCAATCAATCTATTTTTTATTTTGCTGATTAGAGTTCAAATTCAGCATTTTGCCAAGCAACAAATTCAGTATCTTGCTCTTCATTTCAGCAAAGTAATTCAGTTTTCATGCAATAAATTAAGTTTTTCTCCCATAAAATGTAAGCATTATCAGTTTTTCATGGTTCACATTGAGTTTTTTAAAAGTTTTTGACAACCGGTATTCGGTTGCAAAAGGGGAAGTGAATCTATCCCTGGGGTAGTTACATTACAATATTATTGTCATATTGCATTGTTTTATCAGGTTCTATCAACCATTACACTGGTGTGTTTCTTTTTTTTTTTTATCAGGCCGAGGTTCTCGGATGAGTAGAGAGCTCAGTAGGAATGATATCGGAAACCAGGCTCGGTATTTATTGAACAACTTTATTCATGATCGTCTCCAAGAGCATGACAGAGTGAACAATGTTCCGGCGGTGGCGGTTTTACAGGATCCAGGAACTCCTTCAGGTGAGTAACTCTCTTTAATTTCAGTTCAATTACTCTTTGTCACTCTTTCAGCTCAGTTACTCTCTGGTACTCCTTCAGGTCAGTTACTCTCTGGTACTATTTCAGGTCTGTTACTCTCTTTATCTTCAGGTCTGTTACTCTCCTTTATCTTCAGGTCAGTTACTCTCTTTATCTTCAGATCAGTTACGTATATGAGTGAGTCACAAGACGTGGCTCCGGCAATCGCGGGGGTGGTTTTTACGAGGTTTCCTCACGGTTTTCCACCGTAATAAGGCAAGGAGCAGTGTGAAGTGGATAATTCGTCGTCATATAAGTGAAATACCCTTGAGTACGACGTTAAACCCCAATCAAACAAACAATCAAACAAATCAGATCAGTTACTCTTTATCTTCAGGTCTGTTACTCTCCTTTATCTTCAGGTCAGTGACTCTTTATCTTCTGGTCAGTTACTCTCTTTATCTTCAGATCAGTTACTCTATTTATATTCAGGTCAGTTACTCTCTTTATATTTAGGTCAGTTACTCTCTTAATCTTCAGGTGTGTTGCTCTGTTTATCTTCAGGTCAGTTACCTTCTTTATCTTCAGGTCAAATACTCTGTTTTTTTCTTCTTCAGGTCTGTTACTCTCTCAAACTCCTTCAGGTCAATTACTCTCTTAGTATATATAAATATATATACACAGATAGTATTCTTTGATACTTATATGAATTCCTTACACACCTGAGGTTGACAGTGGGACTTGACCCTGTGATCAGTACATTGAAGGATGGCCAGTTATCTGGGGCACTAAACGCCTAACCTAGGCCAAGGGACCATTTTTAAGATGATGTAGTTCTATATGTTTGTTGGGGCCAGTGGATAGTGTGTCCGGACTACTGATCCATCATGGATGTACGACACACAGGTGTTAGACAGGTAGATGATATCAGATATATGAAGACATCACATAAGGTTTCCTCTCCCTTTTCCAACGATTTAAATAAAACAGAAGAAATAGACAATGTATTCAGTACAATGCTAAACCACAAACAAACAAATCTACATATTTTCAGAACTTGTTTGATAAGCATCTTAGCCTGGTTCTCAGTCTACTCAAATGATGACATGTGGGGATAACACACTTGTACTGGTTTGTGTTTTTGTTCCACTGCAAAAGTTTGTCTGTTTTTTTTATGTTGACATTTTCTGAGAAAACAATTGTGATATATACTGTAGTCTGTATCTCTCCTGATAATTATTGAACTGTTTACCCCTATTCAGACCTGCCTACCTGGTGTATTCTGGAGTATTTTGTACACATAATTATGTGGCATACAGCAATAGGCCATTAAAATACACACAGAAATTAGATTGATATGCTATGTTGTTACACAAAAATACACATAGTTTTGTGAAAATACTCCTAAAAAAGAATTCTCTTACACATAAATTTGTTCTTGGGTTGCAGGTCTGCCTATTGTACAGAAGTTACATGTTGCATTTGTTACGCTTTTCAGGGCCACCTATGGAGCATATTCGAGATGTAGGTCGAGCTTTAAGATGTATTGGGGATGAGTTAGACGGAGATGAAGGTTTACAAAAGTAAGATTTTCATTATACTATTTATAACATTTACAACAACTTATTGTACACTACTCCATATAACAGGACTGTTTTGAGGTGCAGATTTATTTCACATGAGTACATCTTCAATGGGAATGGCAGCCAGGAATTAGTGTGCGGTTTGAATGATCTAAACAGTGGTTTAAATATAATTTAAAAATGCAAACCATATCTCATTTATTAATGACTTTTTTTCTGAAACCGATATGCTGATAGTTAGAAGTAGGAGTTCAGATTCAAAGAAATTTGAATTAAGATAGGTCATGAATATCAAGTAACTATCATGAAATGTAATATGTATGTGTAATGAACTCTTAATTATTATATACAATTCTTGAATAATTTTTTGTGTCTTTTTAGAAATACAATTCTTATCAAACAATAATTGACAAATAGGCGTCAGTGTATGCCTATCAATCTTGTAACTGTGTGATAATTAGACTTTAGTAGCAGTTCTCTTCTCAGTTTATCTGCCGATTGAACCAACTATGTATGACTGTATTGGTACATCACCCACTGGGCTAGCACACCATCACATAAATGAAATAAACTTCAGTACATTGTTATACCCTAATCCAACAAACAAAATAAACCATAACCCCTTCATTCATGGTCATGTATAATTGGACTGACTGGATTTTTTACTCTGTTATTACAGTAGAAGGAGTAATTTACATAATTTTAAGTTTATATGATCAATTCATTACAAGTAGCTCAGTAATGGATTTATATTCACTGATATATTGTGTTTCGTTTCAGTTTAATAGCCCAGATACCACCGGATGCTCCTCAACAAACCTTCATGAATGTGGCTAGGGCTATTTTTGAAGACGGTGTATTCAACTGGGGCAGAGTTGTTGCTTTATTTTATTTTGCATATAAAATGGCACTAAAGGTATGGAGATGTTATTAAAGAAGCAATGGTGTTTTCCCTGACATACACTCTATGTAAATTATTTTTCGCAACTTTGGGTGGGAGCAGCTGGTTGGATCTTTTCATGTACTGGTGCTCTCTGAGTTCTAGGCAGTTGTCTGTCTTTTAAAATGTGTACAATTGTTTTATTTCATAGTGCTCCTGGCAAAGGGTAGTTTGTTTGAACCGTTGCAATGCTGTCTTTACTTAGCCCTAGAGGAAGATATAATTTCCAACATTATGATTACGCTTCACATCTTAGTTGGGCTAGTGTCGATTATTGTTGGAATACACCACTGTCATATAAGTGGAATACTCTTAAGCATAATGCCCCGCGGCCGTGGTTAAGTGGTAGCGTGTGCGCTTACTAATCCTGCTTCAATGGACCGTTTACCGGATCGAGTCCGTCTGTCGACCATCAGGTATATGAGCGAGTCACACCATGTGGCTCCTGCAATTGCGGGGTTGGTTTTTACGAGATTTCCTCCTGGTTTTCCACCGTAATGCAGTGGAAAATCCATCGTCATATAAGTGAAATACCTTTGAGTGCAATGTTAAACCCCAATCAAACAAACAAACAAACTTAAGCATAACGTAAAACACCAATCAATTAATCAATCAATGGATTTATTTCATAGTTTCACTTCCTGTGGCCATTGACATTGAACAAGCTTTCATTCAACCAACTGGTTGGTATGCCATCATATGAGTGAAATAACCTGCTGTGTGACACAAATCCAAATCAGACATATACTTTTTGAGTCCTTTGCGTGTCTTGTAGGCTTGTAGGCTGAACAAACACAGCCACTGTCATGTGACCCAAGACTTCCTTTGCCAATCTGACGGACATGCCCTTGTATTAGATTAACCTGAAATACAGCTTAACATCAATCATTTAAAAAATAATATAGAAGGCACTCTTTAATTTTTTTTTAACAATTTAATTTGTTTTTATGATAAATGGTTTTTAAAAATGTACTTGTTTACATGTAATTTTACATTTATCAATTTCAGGCGTTGGATAGAATTCCTCTGATTAAAGCTATAGTAAACTGGGTGATTGACTATATTATTGACCGTGTTGCCCCGTGGATTATAGAGAGAGGAGGCTGGGTAAGTTTATCACCTCACGCTCAGGTTTTCTACTGTTGGGAATTATTTGTCATAATTGAGCAGGTGTAAAGGTAAGATAAGATAGTAAACATTGAGCCAACTCACTGAAATTGACATTTACAAAGTTAGCAAATGACCAGATCAAGACTTGTTGCTGGATGTTAAAAAACAAAATTGACTTCTCATTATATATTCTGGGGGTTATTCCATTAATAACGATAAAATTAGGAAGCCTAAGTTAAGATGTCTTTATTTGTGTTGTAGGAGGCGATTGTGGAGTATTTTGGAACTCCTGTGTCACAGATGCTTGGTGTTGCTGTAACCGGTGCCATTGCCTGTGGTCTTATAGTAGCTTATAAGGCTGTTGTACATTCTTGAGCTGTTAATCCTATATAGCTTTTTGATCAGATATTTTAAAAAGGAAAATTTCCTGTTTGATTTACCCACTTTTGGTTGCATATGAACCTGATATATCTCCTGTGTAATGGGAGAATGACCAGGCTCGATAGGGAGGAACTTTTGCCTGATTTGGGGTTCATGTAGGAGTAGATTCTAAACGACCTAAGCTTCAAATATATATATTACGATTTAGCGTTTACCAGAATTAAAATTCATGGTCGTTCTCTTTTGAGCTTATTGAGCTCTTTTGATAAGAGCACTGGGCCACAGGCCTTGCTCGCCAATACATGAATTCTTTTCCTGTGAAGGCCAGCAACATTTTATTTCACTACATTAAAAATATATTAGAAGACTGGCTTTGTCGGTACATGTATTTATCATATTTATCATATTTATGTATGATATGAAAACAAATCACCGGCTTTAGCAATTTGCTTTGTGTATTCTGTAGGATACAGCATAAATCGCTCCACTGTATATTTGTGTAAATAAATAATATTGATTATGATATTATACGTGGGCTTTTGAAAAATAAGTTGCCCTTGACCAGACCAGGGTTTATTTATTTATATTTTTTTAATGTTTTTTTTGGTTAGGGATCTAGATCCACTTGGAATATGGTAGCATCTTCAAATCTCCATGGAGACATTGAGCGACAAAATATTTATGTTACTAGAAATCTAAATTCTTAATAGTCAAATTAGCTACAATAAGCATCATACTTGACAAGGTATTATATAACTATTCCAAATCTATTTGCACTCAACTCTTTAGGTGAGAATAATACCTAATCCTTTCCTGTCCAACTCTTAATCTTATGTAAGTTGCTGGAGTGGATAATTTCAAATGGTGCTTTTTAACCTATATTTGTGTCAAGGTCTTACAGTAAGTCCGAAAGCTTTTGCTCATGTTGCATTATGGCTGTTATAGGAGTATGTTAGGGTTATCTCCCTTGTTATGTTGTGTTACTAAATTGATGAACACAGGTATACTCAATCGGGTAAATCTTGTCAGATTCTGGTTACTGTGGTATCACCATCCTTACAGTCCTTAAGAATTATCTCCCTTACCTGTCACCCTAGCTTGGACAAGGATTGTTTTGTGACCTAAAGCATATGATGCAGTGAGATGTTATTGTGATAAGTCCACTCTCTTGTATGACTGATTAAATTTGCATATACCTGTTTTTACTTCACTCAATGAGTCTTGTGGCAGTTTGAGATACTCTGTATTTTCTGTTCTCTGGGTAATTTGATTATTGAAAATACCGCCTTAAGTGCTCTGACTTTGAAAACAATTAAACTGTCTGAATGGTTAACTGCAGTGTCCAAATTCTTAATAGCCTGTTAGATAGATTATTTGGCACAGTGGAGTTTGATTTAATCAGCCTGTTAGATAGACTACTCGGCACAGTGGAGTTTGATTTACTCAGCCTGTTAGATAGACTATTTGGCACAGTGGAGTTTGATTGACTCAGCCTGTTAGATAGACTATTCGGCACAGTGGAGTTTGATTTACTCAGCCTGTTAGATAGACTATTCGGCACAGTGGGGTTTGATTTACTCAGCCTATTAGATAGACTATTTGGCACAGTGGAGTTTGATTTACTCAGCCTGTTAGATACATGTAGACTATTCAGCACAGTATAGTTTGATTTACTCAGCCTGTTAGATAGACTATTCGGCACAATGGAGTTTGATTTACTCAGCCTGTTAGATGAACTATTTGGCACAGTGGAGTTTGATTTACTCAGTCTGTTAGATAGACTATTCGGCACAGTGGAGTTTGATTTACTCAGCCTGTTAGATAGACTACTTGGCATAGTGGAGTTTGATTTACTCAGCCTGTTAGATAGATTATTTGGCACAGTAGAGTTTGATTTACTCAGCCTGTTAGATAGACTATTCAGCACAGTGGAGTTTAATTACTCAGCCTGTTAGATAGACTATTCGGCACAGTAGAGTTTGATTTACTCCGCCTGTTAGATAGACTATTCGGCACAGTGGAGTTTGATTTACTCAGCCTGTTAGATAGACTATTTGGCACAGTGGAGTTTGATTTACTCAGCCTGTTAGATAGACTATTCGGCACAGTGGAGTTTGATTTATGTAACTATTGCTTCATTTAACAATGAATTTTAATATGATAGAACTAGATAAAGATAACGGAGCATATATGCTAAGACCAAACGGGTTATTGCTCACTGACCACGAAAGCAGTATTGGGATATTTAAACTTTACGATAGTGTGCCAATTGTTTATTTATTTATTTATTTATTTTAGTCACAGTGAAATGGCTCCTGAAATGTTTCATCAGCTTAGTTACACAAAATACTAATATACAGATAAATAATTCTCACACACGCCCAGTGACCGCACAAATGTTGATTTCAGTTGCAAGCAATTTAGACTAAAGCCGCTGATGATAGAGACTGTTCCTTGTTTGCGACAGATAGTTTGATATTAGAACGATAGTATTAAATAAAAAGCATAAACCATGTATATTTTTTTTAATCCAATCAGAAAAATATTGTTATATAATACAGTTTCATATAAAGAAATAGAACTATAAGAAAGCTAAAAGAAGGAAATACACACATGGATGCAATAAAAATGATTCTTGAAAATGGTCCAAAGGGTCTCTTTAATTCAGATGTCTCGTATGATTAATGTTCCAGACGTTTGGCAGCTCTATACGTTTTCCTTATATTTGCTATAAGAACCGCTACACCATGTAATACCTCCCTTTAAAAATGACATCTGAGATTTAACTATGACATAATACTCACAAATGACAGTATGGGTTGGATTCTTCAGCTTTGTAGAATTTCTAAACAATACAGTGTAACATAACAGAGATTTTGTTATTAGATAACCATCTGTTCTTCATCGATTCCTGTCACATTTACAGTTTTTAAAATTCCAACTTAGCATTATAATTTGGTTCGTACTGACGAAACGATTGCACTGTCTCTTACAATAAAGTCTCGTCCTCCACTTAGGTCATGTTTTGGTCAATTTGATTAAAATCAGATCTTCATAACACATGCACTTGTATTTCTTTTTTTGTGTCTTGTCTCGAATCTGACACACTGTTATATTCAGTGGTTGGTGTGTCGGCCTATTGATCTTACTTTGATGCACCGATCACGTGTTTTAGCTCATCTGTCGACCTCCGGTATATGAGTGAGTGCCAATCATGCAGGTTGTTTTTACGAGCTTTCCCTCTGATTTCCATCGTATTAAGTAAGGCACAGTGAGAAGCGAAACACCCTTGAGTACGACGTTAATTCCGAATCAAACAAACAAACGTATATGTATTTAAAAAAAAATATTCGATCACACCAGGCCATACGAGATACACGATAGGTTACAGTAATGTATATCATTTTAAAAGACCTGGCTAGTCCGCAAACGTCAAGTTTTCCAGAGTACGCCAAAGATTGGTCGTTCTTAACAAATCCATTTACGCAGTTTGGTGCAGGATTTTGTTCGTTCTGTAAAACACGATTGCAGAAATTCCAACAAGTGCCCAGTTGGATCACCTACTTAACCTTGTGGTATGACTGGTTATTGTTTTACAGATTGAATATAAATATAATTTAGTGACCCGGTGCCCGTGTTTCCCGTAGAGAAATAATGATCGCCTTTACCAAGATGAACATTCATCTTTTCTTTTTTTTTTGGCGAGCCTTTGTAGCTTTGTCGGTAAAAATGCTGGCAGAGAGATCATGGAGGCAAACAATATGTTCTTTTTATACAGTAATATATATATATTCTAAATGATTGAAATGTGACACATTAGTTTTCCCAGCTTCATCATGCTGTGTTTACCTTGCATTTGAGTACCGTTGAGCAGGGTATTAAAATTAACACCGGTTCGTATGTCCGGTCAATGAAATCTATCCAATGTTAATTAGTGAAGTCATGGATGTCAAAACAAAGCTGAAGAATTAAATAAAATGTAACCGAAATAACAAGTTAATTAAGGAACAAAAAATTGTACAGGGGAAGAAATTTCTTTAAGGTCGTCAACAGCTGATGGCAATTTATAGGCAAACGTGTCAATTTAACTGCTGTGTTTTACATGTATATATTTTCTGTTTTGTATTATTAAACTATCATGTCTCAATCGCTTTTCTTAAGGAGTTTAATATTTATGCATAATAATGTCAATTAAATATTACAAAGCGCTCTCAATTAGTATGATGAATCAACGGATACTTGTATGTTCTGAGAACTGCCCCTTGTGATTACTGGTTGGCTGCTTTAGCTGAATAGACTTTACTGTATAGTGTAGATCTGCTGCAGTGTTGTCTTTATTAATTATGTATAAATGTCTGTCTATCACTTTGCAACCTTCCTTAGCTTATATGAAACAAATAGATTAGATCATTCCTGAAGGGTTGATTAAGCAGCCATCTAGATTCCTTTTAAAATACGGTTTTGTATTAAAACGAATTCCATACATTGTGATACCGTATTCGGTATAACATAACACCAGTTATGTATTTTTTATGCATAATAAACTTTCAAGAAATTTTGTCAACTTTCTTTTTTTATTTTATTTTTTGCTCATGTAGATTATATCTGTAGTGTAAATATATGAGATTTGAAGTTCAGCCTTGGATACCAGTGTGGCCGTATAGGTAATCGAATCATTCGCACGTAGAGCGATACTCCTGGCTGCAATTTCTCTTGAAAGGTTACTATTAAACATACTTAAATATGATATTGACTTATCGTTTCTTCATCTTATAAAATCACTTGTTGGTTACGAGTATATACCTACCTACGATCACTGGTAGCGGACATTTTGGGCGTGGCCAACCATAGTCATGACGTCACGCGACTTCCACACTTGTGTGTTACAGGTTAATAACATGTGTGAACCGATGACCTATATAGATCATTGGTGGGAACTGTCGTAAAGTTTAAACTGTCTACTCTATAGGTCTCTTGACGTAGGCGCCCTAGTGCGACAAGAAAGATATTTGATTGATCAATATTTGTGGAGCTCTTCTGTTCAGTGATTAAAGTAGCAAGACATGGCCGCGTGGATGAATTTGGTACAGCTCGGTTAGAAAACTAGAGAAAATAATTCAACACAAGAAATGATGCCCGTTTTATATATATGCATTTTATTGCAGAGAGGACTATCGCTTTTAGTAGAGACTTTGATTGAAATGCGTCGACTAGCCATCTGACTGGAAGCCACTCTGCCGTTTAAACCATTGGCTTGTGTAGGTCTACTGTTTCGCTCAAAATCTATGGGCTAGGAAGATAATCGTTATACACATTAAGGAGAATGCATTCAAAATTTAACATGAAAAAGTAGGAGCAGCGATTCAATCCGAAGGCTATTGGTGGGTAAGTTTTCTCAGCCCATCACTCACTGTTGATTCAAACTTACCTCTTACTTCAAGAATATAAAGGTTTTCCCTGAACAGCGTTGCTAATAATCGTATACTCGCGTGAGTTTCTATAGTGGACGAGACTAAGACAACTCGTACGCTATGCCAGGCCATAGCGCATTAATTTCCGCCAATATTTGGGGCGACCTATCAGCCACAGATCAGCAAATAAAAGAAGTGCAAAATAAGATGGCCCGAGTGTATCTTAGAGTCAATGTCTCGACGTAGGAAGTAGAATCGATTATATTTTAGAATGACAACTACAGGTAACCCCCTCTTAGTTAAAATGGCGAACCTGCCGCAATATAAATAGTTCCATAGAAAACAAAAGGTTTTAAAAGCATTGTTTGCACATTAAATTGAACTGGCAGATATGTATTTAAATCTGATATACACATAGCATACCGTTCACGTCCTTTGTGATAAAAGCTAACATGAATGTACCCGTGTTTCCAAAAGAATAACACACAGTTTATGGCATGCATTATATTATGATGCATTATGTTATCTATTAAAAGACAGTCATTTCACAACGTATAAATAGTACATGTCATGTCAAAAGGAAAATAAATATAATTTGCAAAATGTATTGTTACCAAGCCACCCGATGCATCAAAAGGTGTAAATACACAATTATTGTTGTCAGTATTATTATTAGGAGAATACACACATGATTTTCAAAACAAAGGCTATCACATTACTTATGTTTTGTCATATATACGTATTGTGTGAGCAAATAAAAGCGAAAAGAGAAAGCCTTTATTATTTTGACTATACATTGAAGTCAACTAATTAAATACAATTCAGAGAAACTGACAACACAAATAGTACATAAACACATTGTAGAAAACTTGGCAATAGTAAGACATACAAAAACATTATTTTCTTTATAAAGTAGTTAAATAATTACTGTATCCTCCCATACACCCGTAAACATTATTTTCTGTCTTTATATTTAAAAAATATAAATATTTAGTGTGAATGTATATTATAGAGTGCGAATGTATATTAGAGCGTGAATGTATATTATAGAGTGTGAATGTATATTATAGAGTGTGAATGTGAATGTATATCACAGAGTGTGAATGTTTATTATAGAGTGCGAATGTATAAGAGTGTGAATGTATATAATAGAGAGTGAATGTATACTATAGAGCGCGAATGTATATTAAAGTGTGAATGTATATTATAGGGTGTGAATGTCTATTATAGAGTGTGAATGTATATTACAGAGTGCGAATGTATATTAGAGTGTGAACGTATATTATAGAGTGTGAATGTATATTATAGAGTGTGAATGTATATTATAGAGTGTGAATGTGAATGTATATTACAGAGTGTGAATGTATAGCATAGAGTGTGAATGTATATTATAGAGTGTGTTACATGTATTCAGTTTCAGTACATGTATTAATTTGGTTATAAAATAGGTCTTAAATAAAATGTATACAGAGTACAATATATTTCTGTCTTTATTTAGGTCCTTTTAAAATGTATGTAATGACCAGCACCAGCGGTGATACAGTGGAAAGTTTAAAAGCCAGGACATAAAAGTGAATTGGATTTATTTACTATATATACAGCTTCAACTTTATAATATATTAAATAAAATGTCTTTTATAATATGTAAAAAAAAAAAAAAGCTTGGTGTATAAATGGTGTATATTAATGTTATAGAGACTCTACGAACTGAGAAAAACATAAAATACATACAATATATTTCATTTTTTACAATAGTTTACCAATATGATTATAACATAAAAATGTACTTGTTTTATGAGAGATGTCTCTTAAATGAAGATTTGTAACACATACAGTGCACATGTTCCAAAAGTGTTATTTGCATATAATGAAGAGAAATAATTGAATTTGTCATTGACTGGTTTTATAAGAGTGCAATGGGTTGATAGTGTGTTTCTATTAGCCTACTTTGTGAATGGTTCTTACCAGCTACGCTATATTATTTTTTATTCACAGACATGCCTTATTACTAAAGGTTTCGTACTGCTGGACGTCGCATCTTTATTGACCGAGGGAAAATAATGACTGAAAGCAGTGCTCGAAATCAAAAAATGATCAAGAGCAGGTTTTCTGTTCACAGTTTAAATTATAACCAAATCCAGTCGTTTTATTTCTTGGAGTCTCATTTTGTAACGATCAAGTACCAGTTACATTTTAAACGCAGTACGCAAGGCATGAAGGTAATACGGCGACGGTTTTATTAAGTCTGAAGATGTTTGAAACAGCTATCAAAACAAATACACGTGACTGTTGTGTGATAGGGCGTTGCGGATAGACTGTCCCAGGATTTTAGGTGTATGCTGCCAATAGAAATCCTGTATTTGAGGCTAGGTCACAACACAAAAAGTCTATATATAGAGATACCATGTGCTCGGATGATGAGTACCCGGAGAATAGGCCAGAATGCTCCCGATCATTTATGGAATGTAGGTTTTTACTTCGGGGAATGATGGATTTCAAATAATAGTTGTACCTGACAGTCAGGGAATAGGACTTCCCATTCAAGGGGTCATCTGACCAAGGGCGTGTTTGCGGCATAGCCTTACTTCTTTTGACCTCCCACTATAGGACGAATTGTGAGCAGCCGTCATGGGCTGGTGCATTTATATAACGGGGAATAGGGCGTACTAGGTGAAATAGTTCATATACATTGGAAAGGGGGTCTATGTGAAAACGTCAGTATCTGAAAATGTTATTTCTTTATAAAAAAAAATATAAAGTAATTTGAATAAAATATGATTCAAAAGATACGGAAAAAATTAAACAGAACTGTCAAATCGACATATACACTGTATCATCAGATTTACACCCCTCTTTACATATATAACTACAAATCCCATCTTGCTTATGGTAATAGCTGCAAACAAACTATTAATAAGTATTGTGGCTTAGCAGATCTATTGGAGTATGGTAGCTAATAATTTAATAAATACAGTACATTTAAATCATTTTAAATCTCAAAATACATTTCCAAATGAAATCCCGGCATATTGACATAAAGAACATAAAGAAACTATTAATAAGTATTATGGCTAAGGAGATCGTTCGTAGTATGGTAGCTAACAATTTAATAAATACAGTAATCCACTTTACATATCGAAATAAATACGCAAATGCAATTCAGGCATATTGACATAAAAACATCTTAATGAAACAATATTGGACACATATAAAAACTCAATTGTAAAGAACAAATGTTACATAAAGAAAAATGTAAAACAGATTCTGGAAACTATTAAAATGCAAACAGATAAAGGTGAGACATTAAAATTTTGATCTTCATAAAACTACATTGGCCTTTTGTTTTGCACAAATCTGCAATTTTGCGAATTTTAACAATTTAAATAAAAAAAACTTTACTACATTACCCAAGAACCACAAAACTGGCACTCTTCCAGTGAAACATAACTGGTTACTTGTTGTCAAATGTTGTGCCTAACAAATGGACCAAAGAAGGTAACGCTTAAGTTTATATCACTCCTTTGATGGAGTGCTTGATTAGCCAGTTCGATGTATGAAGGAAATCATCTCAGGTATATGTAACTGATCAACATCGACAAGCTTATACAGTCCGCAGCCGTCGCCTAATGGTTAGCATGTGCGCTTACTAAGCCTACTTCGGTGTACCCTTCACGGCATCGAGTCCGTCTGTTGACCATCAGGTATATGAATGAGTCATACGATGTGGCTCCGGCAATCGCGGGGGTGGTTTTTACGAGGTTTCCTCCCGGTTTTCCACCGTAATAAGGCAAGGAACA
>JAQQZZ010108456.1:0-30860 GCA_030265115.1 Mopalia vespertina | reverse complement strand
TTTCTGTAGTTTTCATAGGGCTATACCTCGTATCTCTATATACTGTATAGTTTATTGGATACGAATTCGCATCTACCGTTGGCTGTGATTTGTAGCCAAGCCAAGCCAATATTAACCTCCTGTCGAACGGAGAACGATCATACTGAAGCTAAAACTAAAAAGGAAGCTCGATTTGGATTTATCTAGATCCAGACGTGATCTGTTTTTCATACTGAGTTCAATCTGGTTTTTGCTTTATTAAATATTTTCAAACAAGAAATCCGTGTAGAAACCTCTAGCTGAGTATGTACGGTACGGCGTGTCTTTTTATCTTTACCGGCTTTCGATTCCTGGTAGATTATAACCTCCTAATCAGTTGAGGGAATATGGCTTTCGCTGACGCCCCTTCATTTTCAATGCGTTTGAAGATTTTCTCCTATCAACTCTCAAAAGCCGATGGATACTGTCAAGGGTATTATATAGAACATGGTGAGTTAGACGAAAGGTATTAAGAGAACACACTTACTCTGCCAGGCGCTATTTCCTTCATTGGAAGATACACACCGCGATATAGGTTGTCGATAAGCTCGAATTAATGCCATCGTCACGACTCAAGACAAAGAATCAGCGATGCAGTTTTAAAAAAGATGTCTACCGCCACAAGGCACCTGATATATTAATAAAAGAAGAGATATGAAAAAACTAGTGTTACAATGCTAAGACGTTTTTTGGAGGCCTTACTAATGCCTATTTTAAAAATACACAGTAAACAAAATAATTTAATTTAGACCGGTACACGTATTTATATCAATCTGTGAAACAGCTGCTCACAATATTCTGGATAAAACTGTGATATTCACCATCTTAAATAAATTTATCAATTTCAAAAACTGAATTCACAATTTCTAAATTGCTAATATTTTGATTGAATTGTGTTCACTAAAGCTTATTTTGGTGCTATTATTTTCACGTTTCAGTGATCATTTTTACTAGAAACATAACAAAGAATCGGTGTTTTTCACTTAAGCCGACGGAACACATCAACACAAGTTTCCCGGAAGAAACAAAGGCCATTCATTTTATCTAGTGTAATAATATACGTCTTAAGGCGGGCCTAGTGTGGTTGTTATTGCGAATTTGAAAGTTTGTCCGCGGGGACTTGTTTAGATCATTCCCATTGATTAATAAAACACCTCTAAAGGTTGCGGATGGGGCTTCCTGTTGCTCCGGTACTCTCTAAGGTAAGGTGCAACACTGAGCCGATCTTTTTATGGATTGCATTCTCTGCGCCTCCTCTCTTGTCATTGCTGGTTGTTCGTAAGGTAGTGGGTGTTTTCCTTGGCCAGTCTTTATAACATGAATTACGACGTTAAATCCCAAACAATCGAATAAACAAACAAATAAAAAACGAACGAACGTAATCCAGGGGTTAGCGCGTTTGACTGCTAATTATAGTTCCTCGATATAAGGCTTACAGGATCAAAGCGCACAGTCCACCTCAGGTATATGAAAAGTCAAACGTGATTCCGGCAATCGCGGGAGAGGTTTTTACGAGGTTTCCTCCCGGTTTTCTATCATATTTAAGTAAGACAGAGTAAGATGTGGACAATCATATACAATTTTAAACCCAGACATTTTAAACCCGAAACGAGCAACCCGTATATAAGCAAAAGTTTGCTGGTTTAATCTATGTTGTTCTCCTCTCGATCATGAATAAACACTATTTTAAACTTTAATTAAATATTCACTTTTGGTTTAAACAGTATTTTTATTTCACAACAAATGAAAAGGGGATTGTTGAACAGGTTCACTGCCTATATTAACACCACTCCCTAATATACACTTTTGAATGCTAAGGTTAATTACCGTGTCAGTACCAGCCATTGAATTGTAATTTTTAGCTAGTTATTAAAGTTAAAATGTTAAAAACATTTAAATTTAAAAAATTTAAATGTAATTTAAATGAACTGTACATTTATTTAATCAAAACGTTTGAAATCACGTAGTTATTAATTTGAATGTACAGAAAGCGACTGGTTTGTAAGAAATCATGATCGTGGCAATTCATATAAAATGTATAACAAGCAAATAAGCCATGTTATATATAGGAAAACGTATGGCTTGACTAATTTGGGTTTGTTTCTTGGGGATAGCATTAAGACCTCTTGCCGTTAACGTGGAAGAAGACGCTAAGCTGTAAAAAAAAACGTATTGTGACAGACTTCAAATATTCATGACTGGTAAAGTTTTTATCTCCCGTAAACCTGTCTTTACTATAATAAAACACATAACTCAACTCCTGTTTTATACATATAAAACCTTGTCTACAATGAAAAAAAAATGAAAAAAAATGTACCCCCCCCCAAAGTTAAACGGGATATGTGACTTTATGTGGTATACTTATATGCCTGTACTTGCAGAGGAGACCACGAAAGACAGGCTTCATGAAGTGAATACATTACTTTTACAAATCGTTTTGAATTTGTGAATAATATAACTGCGTTTAAATGTCAAAACTTAATTTTGTATCCCCTGTCTTTACAATACTACAAGAACAACATCCCAAATATATACTTTAAATAGTATATAACAGTGTTTGCTGTCCTAAACAACACAACTAAATATATAGGCCTACTTTTTGGGAGTATATGCAGTTGTGGTATATATAACAATGTTTACTTGACTAAACAATAAAATAAATATATACTTTATGTTGTATATACAGTTGTCTTCAATACCCCGGTGGAGGCAAACAAATTTTTCTCTCTTCATTTATTCAAAATATATGCTTTATGCTCTATATAATGTGCCTACAATGCTTAAATATATGACTGGTTCATACTTTATGTAGTATATATCTTTGTTTACATACTAAACAACTTAACTAAGTATATTCTTTATGTACTACATACATTTCTAAAAATAGCTGCGTGTCTAATTCTAAACAACATAACTAAACATATACTTTATGTAGTAAACAATGCTAAATGACATAACTGGATCCTTGATGTAGTATGTACCCTTGGTTATAAAACTAAAATACTGAAGAATCTTGAGTAACGTACATTGGGAAACAATACCTCTTTAATAAGGGTATAGGAGACATTAATGTTGCTACGGAGTTTAAACGCACGGAGCAATTGCACTTGTATTTAGTAGACCTACCGGCTCACTACAGGTATATATCCCCATCTAATCAATTCTGTTTCTTATTATCAGGTAAACATGCTTCTTTTTTGTACAAAAATGAAAGTTATTGGCCCGTCTGCATTCACGGCGGGGTGGAGGAAAATGGCGGTTCGACAACAGTATTTGATTCCTATTTGCACAATCTAAGTGAGGCTACTGGGCGATTTAACTTCGCATGTGACATTTAAAATGTCTTAGTAACAGTATGGACATTATTTTATTGAACAAGATAATAGCCGGTTTGTGCAAAACTTGAAATAACACAGTTTTGTTCACTCAAACTTATCTCTAGATAAGCCTACATTGTTTGATAGACTATCGGAGAAACATAACCCTGCATTAATAGGATAAGTTGCGGTTTTGAAACACCAGTTAAATCTCTTCTGTTTTTTTTTTTTTTACCTGTTTAGACGACAAACTTATTTTTTTTTCATCAAAGATTTCGTGTTACATGCTAAATGGTCTCAGTATCCAGGCCCATGGTACCATTCATGTTTGAAACACATTATACCTTGTAAATTCGATGAATGACAAAATATGATTTCATTAAATTTACGTCTAATTCCAGAGATTCCCCGCCCAAGGCGATCCTAAAGAGGAAGTGTTGAAAGCCAGGTGAGAGACAAAGAGAGGGGATATTGTGTATTCGGGAAAGGATTACCGCTCTGGGAATTTCTTGTATCTTATTCCGAAGAGAAAACACTCGGCGGCGGAACCGGAAATATTTGTGTCGTCTGCTATTCTTGTGGCCTCTGAAGATGGACCTTAAACACGTGATTGCTGTTACACATAAACTCTTCCTTATTCTTCTCTTTTGTTCGCACTCACTGGCTGTACATTCATGGGAGAGACCCGGATGTCATATCATAGGTAAGGCGATATATTAAACAAAGTTATATTGTTTTTGAATGTTATACACAATATTACTACATGCAGTTCGATAGACTAATGCAGGGAAACTTGTGCTGTAATTTAGGCATCCAGTAATAAACTGTTACAACTGACCCTGATATATATTAATTTTTCATTAATGAAAACGTTGTACATGTATGGCTCCAATATCAGTAAACTGTCTTCAGTAGTAAACGTACTACGATTGTGTGAAGCATGAAACATCCAAAACCACATTGGAATAAATATTTAATAACATTTTGATGAACAGTCGTAAAATATAACCCAATAACTCTATCCAAATAGGATTGAACTGAGATGTCGTAAAGCGACGTTTAAATCAAGAGACAGCTGTTATCGACAGTGCGCGGCCAACAAATAAAAATAGAAGCATACTTTCCTTTCGTTAATGGACCTTAAGTTTACTACAGTTTCTTTCTCTACATTTAAAATTAAAAGCAGCGTATCATGGTGAATCCGGTAAATGACTTAGGCCAACGTAATTGATTGGGAGTAACGGGATTGTCACATCGGAAAAATAATTTATTCACATTTTTGAAAGAACTGGTTGGTGATTGGTTGAAATTCGGTTGATGACGGTGTTGATAGTCAATACGGCAAGCGGCACCGCAGAGTAGTGAAAGTGTAAGTGCCGATTTACAAAAAGTTAACATAGCTTACCATTTTTTGACAGACCTTATATATGTTTGCTATTTTACGTAATTTTCTGATGACCATAAAATTATAAAATAAGGCGCATTCTACTCAACTTTTCGTTAAGTACGATGAAGCCGTTGTCTACGAATTCTGTTTGACTGGTACATTCGTGAAGTTCGTAAAATAGCTAACATATATAAGAAATTTTCTCCGGTATGCCCAACAATAGTAAGTTTCGTCTAATAATCGGATTTAGCGAGAGTTTTACCGCAAGGCTTGATGATTAAAAGTGTGTGGGTGTTCTAAAGGAAAACACTTTTAATTAATCCGGTAAAATAAATTCCTTTAATGACAACACCCAAGGCAATGAGAATTTGCGAAAAGTAGATATAATGCATTTTTATTATATATAACTGTATATTATTATTATTTTTTGTGCATTTTGGCGATATTCTTGTATATATAATATCCCTTTGACGGACATTTATGCACTACCAAGTTGAAATCATGTGACCCGTGGATGGGCTGTCACTGGCTGTGGCTCGGTGGTTAGCGTGTTGGACTGCCGATCATTCTTCCATGTACCGCGCCAGCCCAAGTCTCTTAGCTGCCCTAGTGATCTCAGAGCTAAGGGGGAAAATTATTCCGATCTGTTTGTGATGTATTTTTATTACGTCCTGTTTTGTCCTGTGTTGTCTTTGTTTGTTACCAGTGGCTTCCAGGGTGGTTTCCTTCACCAATTGGGCTGGCAGATCGTCTTGTGAGTGAAATTACCTCAAGTACGGCGTTAGACACCAAACTAACAAACAAACAAACAAACCCAGTTGACCTCAGACATATTATGCAACTACATGACCTTGGCAATCTTGGAAGTGATTTTTTTTTACAATAGTTTCCCCATATAAAGTAAGAAAGAGTAGCCAGTGGACAATCCGTCGCCATATAAATGAAAGCTCACTGAGTATGACGTTAAACATTAATCAAAAAGAGAAGCAACCAAACTAAGCTATTAATATTTTCTGGAAGTTCTTTGATTCTCTAGATTCCGTTGTATGTCATGCCACAAGGTACTCCTGTCTTTGATCAATTATTTAAGACCAATTAGGCTTTGTGGCGAAAAGAAATTGCGTAAGGAACTTGCGTAACTCGATACCATACTTCAAAGTGACAAGTCATTAACGTCTAAGACAAAGCGTATGTACACGTGCTTTGTTGTTTTTCGGTTATCGATATATTTAACTAGTTTATTATGATGCATTCTAAAATAGAAAATCAAATTCCCACGTTCATCGAGTCTTTGGCTGTAAGGTATTGGCGAGACATCGCACTTCAGTTTTTTTCTATGTGCAGGCTGCGACTAGCTTGCTAGCCAGAGACATAAGTTCATCATCATCATCATCATCGTCATCATTTTAAATTTTTGGCGTGCGAGACCAGAGTTTGCATCCCGGAGAAGGCAAGCATGATTGTCTTTCTCTGCAATAAAAATCTATACAACTGAGCCGTTGCGAATGGAAGCTTTTATATCACTGAAAGAAGAAGGAAGTTAGCCTTGAGTCCTTGACTGGATGGTTGGGTGGGACTACCTGGCAATTCCGTGTGTTGTTTATATCTCCGAATAGCAGTATGACAACAACAACAACAACAACAACAAAAACGGCCAATCATTTCTTAACTGTTAGTATTTCCATAGGAAAGTAGCATGTTAATTTAATATGATGTTATTAGTGTTACTGTCAATTTCTTGTCTTCGTGTTCAATATAAGTCTAGATCCTCGAATGTTGTCATTTTAACAATAAATACATCTTGACCTTTTTAGTCTATTTTGGGCGCAGATAGATATTCAGTTTAAAGATATTGTGTATATCTTCAGGACCCCCCTCCCTGCTATGAGCAGTATGTCCCCAGTATACTTATTCTTTCTTGACTTAGCTATAGAGGAAAATTAAAATAGCAAGCAGATAACATCATTTTATTGTTGTGTTAATTAGGCCTTTTTGTTTTCGAGTTTAGCGCCTTCATATAAGTGAAATACCCTTAACGGCGACGCAAAATGCGAAGAGATGAAATAAAGTTTGGGCGTCACAAGCAAAGGCCAGGGTCGCCAGGACAATGTTTGGACACCAGGGCAGAAATCGAGGGTCCTTCAAATATAATTAGTGGGCCTCTTCCTGAAACCTGGGGCTACCTCTGGATGAAGATTTTTATATCTACCGCACGAAATAGTCATTAACATATTCATTAAAGCACGTATTTTCTTTTGCTTGCCTTGCTCAAGGTACACCCTCGTTTGTCCCCTTAACTCATGATCTCCACCCCCGGAGGACTCCCCCTCTCAGTTGGCCTGGAAATGGGCGATATTTTCTTTCCGACTATATTCCCTATCATAGTCTTATATGGTCTCAAATGACAGCGTTAGCTTTAACTATGACGATGAACACAGCAGTTTTAAGTTGTGATCGATCGCTTTCTAGCTCTTGACATAATTTACGTAATATATATATAGTATCAACCCGGATAACCTCTTAAAATCTATAGCGTCGATTTACAAGGTTTTATATGGGACCAAAGTTTTAAATTGCGGCTTTACGAATAATTATCGAACACCCTAACCCTAACCCTAAACAACGGGTGACAACCGTTTTACTTAAATATGAATTTCTCCCTGCATTCTGCTTTTAACGGTACTATATGTTTGTTTGATGGCCAAGCATCGTCCTCAAGGGTATTTCATTCGTATAAGGACCTTTCGTTGCCTGTTAAGGCATGTCAGCAAAGCAAAAGACATTTTGTAGCAACCACAACGCGACACTTCCCTTTTACCTGAAAGATTGCGTGTAGGCATCGATACATTTTTGTGTCTGTGGATTCAATAGTACAATGCATAACCTCGATTGAGCCACGGCGTAGTCAAATTTTATCAATATTGTAGATTAATTTATAATATACAGGCTATTTTATCTGGAAATCGACCGTATAACATTATTATTTGTAAGTAAAAGATGATACCGATCATACAACATAAACACAAATTCATTCTTAGGATCCCAAGCACCCACACATAACAAATAGGTCACTCTTGTGATTTTCATAAGGAACTGAGAAAAAATAAATCTGGCTGTCGCTATTTAGTGATTGGTATTCGAGTTGAGATTCATTTACCTAAATGCTGAAATTATTCGCACCTCTTGATTCCATGGAGGCCATATTTGCGCTGTTGTGTTGAACATATCGTATTCATAGTACTGAATTCCGTAATATGAACGTTTGTGTACTCATATTGTACATTCACGTTCACTATTTAGCGGTGGATATTCGAGTCCAGTTTCGTTAACTTAATTTGTTAAGTTCTGAACTTATTCGTATGTTTTGATTTCACGAAAGACATGTTTTGCTAGTATGTCCAACAAATCATATTTATAGAACCTAATTCTGCGGACGTGATTCGGACGTTCGTGTACTAATATTGCAGATTAGTTGAAGAGCGGAATGGTTTGAGATTGTCTACTGCTCTGATTTAGCCCTGGCGAGAATTGGTAATCTATCATTTAATTGTCCTCAAGATTTGTTCATATTCCAAGAGCGAAATGACAATATGACTATCGCTTTTCTCGTCTACTTCTTCCAGAGACGGCGTTTAATGAAGAACTCTAGCAATACACATTCATCTACATGATTGGTAAATTTATTTGGACATTTTTCTCCATTATGATTATCAATATTCCGATGAGAGACCAGTAGAAGTTGGCCATAATACTGAAATATCTGGCTAATGTTGATTAAATCAACATCATCGCGTGGCTTGCGTATGACGTTTATCTATGATAAAATGTGCCCCCCATGATGTTCGCTTCAAGAACTCCCATTAGTACGCCTTATACGCTGCCTGAATTCAGCCGTGGGAATTTTATCTTAGTGCCGGGTACATCCGCATAGTATTTGCTGGTGACTTCCGATCTAACCTGGATACTGCTGGACAATGAAACGTCTGTTCAGCTCAATCAAGGTATCCGACCACTATATATTATTAAGACACATAGGTGATACTTCCGGCTGCTCTAGATTATGTACATTAGGAGAGTCAAATGAAATCTTATATTTGCAAAAAATCTCCATTTTACGGCCAAAAAGATAAGTATTTATTTAAGAATTATATATGTCCCAGCATAAAGCGATTGCTTAGGCTATTGTGACGATGTTAAAAAAGAAACCATATTGGACGTTTGAATTAGCTCAAGATGCTTATACCGGAAGTGTGGTTAGCTTAGGGTGGTATGTCGTGCTGAAAATACTCTTAAGTCTTATAAGACAGATCTGTGCTAGAAACGATCCAATCAAATTTGCTATACATACTTCGTTCCAATAAATAAACCAGGGACCAATGTAAATTTTAAATGGGTGTCACTCTTCACAATGAACTGACGCTTCCAATATCTAACACATATAAGTTGTAAGACTAACCTTTAACCTTACTCTAAAACTAACACTTACAATAAATCTAATACTAAAACTCACATGAAACCTCACCCTAAAACTAACACTAAAGCTAATGCTTAACCCAACCATAACTAACTTTGCTATTTAACAGTTGTAAAGACATTACAAAAAGTTTTATAATCATTTTTATTAAATCGGCGACATTTCTGGCTTTATCCAATACTTAAATCCGTTATGGTCATGAAAATACTGACACTTAGAGACTAGTTTCATATCGGTTAAACTGTGTTAACTTCATTACCCTCATCGATTTCAAGTTAATTTCTGCTAAAGCAAAATCGATTCCTGTTGGTACAAGGCTATATATTTTCAACTATCATAAAACCATATTTTATCATTCAAAGTTTAAAATGCTAACCATATTTCATGACTCAAAGGTTAAAATTCTAACCATATTTTATGATTCAAATGTTAAAATTGTAACTATATTTCATGATTCAAAGGTTAAAATGCTAACCATATTTCATGATTCAAAGGTTAAAATGCTAACCATATTTCGTGATTCAAAGATTAAAATGCTAACCATATTTCATGATTCAAAGGTTAAAATGCTAAACCAATGGTGTGAAAATTACCCCGAATGCGATTTCTCAGACAATTACATGGAGAGCGCACGGACACAACTAATTTAATCTTATCTAAGATTTGATTGTGCTAATTTGTTGCTCGTTATCCGACATTTACACCGTATTTATTCACGTTGAACGTGTTCTAACCTTTCAGTTACGTAAAACTCCTGGTACAGATTAATGAATCGAGCACATCGAGCCTAATGAATGCCGCCGGAAAGCAATGGAAGGTTAGGTCGGTCAAGTCCGATTATTCCAAAACATGTTGATCGCAGTAATGTCACACAGACATGGAATCGAATAACTGGAAGAGGAAAGAAAGGGAATTGTGTTTATTTTTAGCAACCAATGTCTGAACGATTTAACAGTCTCCCACAAAAACTTGCCTCAACAACAATTGTAACAACAATATGTTGCTATTTTGCCACCATACTTTCTGTTTTGCCTTTTATGTTATACCTGTTAGTAGGCTATACTATTACCTATCCCTATTGTTAAACGGGAAGAATAAACGTCTTAGTCAGATTGTACACTCCACGAAGGTGCTAACAATACTGTTATATTGTTTGTAGGAGTCCTCATTTGTCACTTAATGTCTGTTCTGTAAGATAAATGTATGGTTGACTTTTTGTGCCTCTGTTTATTTATATCAACATGCAAATGACCGAAGTTACTCAAATTTAGACAGTACCAAACAAAAACAATATAAAATTTACATAATTTTTGTCTGACCGATGCACACATGTATGCATCCCTTCCACACATGGGGTATGAAAAATCGTCGATACATTTTAGCTTACACCAACAACACTTAAGTGTATTTTTGAGAATATTTGTTATTCTTCAAAACCGTAACACCAATTTTGTTGACAGCTTGTTGGGTTGCACAATTAGAGCAGGAGGTTGTATTTAATTGTTTCCCCTTTCACAACAAACTATTTTGGTAATAGCAGCTAGCGAGTACATATATCTCATATTTACACCTGTCTCGTACATTGATAAATTGATCAAAAACCTGTTAAATCGCACTAATAGTTTTCCATAACAGATAACGAATGTAATATGATTTCTAAAAGCGTCAATCTATTTTCTAATTGCGAGCAAATTATATTAGTAACCGAAAAAAAAAAAATAATGAATACGTCTAACCAAGTATTTCAGCCATCCATCAAAATTTATTTTTTTATGGATATATTCAACTTTGTGGATGCAAAGTTGAAGGCTGAAGGTCAAGTTGCTGGTTACCTAAAATAATAACGTTTTTCGATGATGGGATGTTATATTGATCAAACGGGCTTCTTTCATATAAATGTTAAAGTGTATTTATATATACAAATGAGTTTATCTAGAACATGAGAGGATTTATCGATTTTAATTAATCAACATCTTTGTGTCAGTCTGATTGCTCTTTAGAAATATAAAAAGAGGACTATTCAAGAGTTGTATTAAAGATGGTAAAATCTAATGGATTTTATAACGATACACGCAAATTAACTCAGTTAATATTTGATATTGATAAATAATATCAATGTAAACAGCAATTTCGATTATTTGGGTTGCGTACTTTCAACAGATTTTCTGTCATAAATTTTGATGGCTGAAACTGTTGTTGGATTCAAACCCACAGCATTTTGTCAGGCACTAAATCACCAGCTGTTGATGATGACCAACAAGAACATATAACTAACCGCCTTAGTCGGTCTTTGGTTTTCAAACTACGGGTACATAGAATGATTAAAACACTAGTAGTTGTTATGGCTTATGTACATCAATTGCTGAATGTCAATGTGTACGCCAATGAGCTTTCGTTGTATCATCCCCCCCCCACCCCCCAACCACTCTAATCTCTTTCCACAATTCAAAATCCTTTCACCTCTTAATTCTCTGTCAACATCTAATAGCTAGCCTTATCATACAAAACAAGTTAATATTTTCTAATTTCCTTCTGAACCTCATTACTGAATAGCAACACAAATTCCACCAAAGTGAAAGCACCGGTATGTAAGGTGCAGTTTAACACAATTGAAATACATTTGATCTATGTATACATTTAACATACTTAAAATTACTTAGACAAGCGTTTCAGGAAGAAAAAAATTGTTTGACCTGGGACAATCCACTGTGGCAGGTTGACCTGGGACAGCATGCTGTGATTGGTTGACCTCGGGACAATGCACTGTGACTGGCTGGCCCAGAACAGTTCACTGTTCCTGGCTGGCCCAGAACATTTGTTGTGACTGACTGACCCGATGCAGTCGACTGTGACTGATTTACCCAAGACAAGCGGTGACTTATTAAGCCGGGACAGTACACGGGACTAGTTTAGCCGGAGACCGCTTGACCCGCTACAGTACACTGTGGCCGGATGACCCGGGATAGTACACTGTGATTGGTTGACCCGGGACAGTACACTGTGGCTGGTTGACCCGGGACAATAGTCATAGTACACCATGACTGGTTGACCCGGGACAGTACACTGTGGCTGGTTGACCCGGGACAATAGTCATAGTACACCATGACTGGTTGACCTGGGGTATACACTGTGGCTGGTTGACCTGAGATAGTACGCTATAGCTGGTTGAGCCGAGACAGTACACTTTGACTAGTTGACCTGATATAGTCCTGGACAACCCGGGGCAATGCACTGTGACCGGCAGATAGTATTTGCTTGAAGGGTTGATACTGAAATATGTGGTGATTTACTATAAAGACTCTATAAGTAAACTCATCAAAACTGTGCTTTCTTGAACCATGTAAAATAGGACAAAATCTCGTCAAATTAAACAAGGAAACCACACGAAAATAGCAGCACATTAAGGAAATAACTTGAATTCCCGAAGCTCTATTGTTACAGTAAATCTACCTATGTTAATTGACCTAATAATGAAGTTCAGTGTTCTGTAGGTCAGATATGTCCGGTAGTATCAGTAATTTTGCTTATTTTTGTCACGGAAGGTTCCAACTCTGACCGAATTAATCAAATTATGAAAATCATGGAGAGATAAACTACTGAGATGAAACGATATCGACATGTTAACCCTATTAACAATCAATCATGCTGTTGACGTCAGGATTATCAAGGGGAAGATTGCAGACAGATTGAGGAAATGACAGATTTATGGCTTTATGTACTGATAAAATTGAACCACTCGTTCTATCAGTTTTATCATCGAACATCTATTCCAAAATATTTTGTGGAATATGGCTGAATATTTCGTTATTGGTTTAAGGCAGCTATTACTAATACACACAATCTTACCGGTAGAACGGCGCAGGTTTGGGAAGGGGCTTCCTGTTGTTATCAGAGCTAAGGAGCAACATGAAGCTGATCTGTTTGTCATCAGCTTGTATAACGCCCTGCGGTTGTCCTGTCTTTGTTTGTTGCCAGTTGTGTCGAGGGTGGTTTCCTTCATCCATTGGACTGGCCCACCATCATATGAGTGAAATAACCTAAAGTTCGGCGTTAAACCCAAGCAAACAAACACATAAAATATCCAGTAGAAGGCCATACAACTACGGTTGATTTATCCTACGGTTTGGTGGGTAACGTTAAACGTTGCGTACAAAAGGACTCAGCTGCGAACGGCTAAATTATTTTACGACATGCCATGTGTGGTTTCATTCACAAACATAATTATATATTTGATGCAGAATCCACCAGGATTCAAACTCGGACAGGACCAGAATTCTGAGCTATACTAGGCGACAAAAGCCCAAAATAGAACGGCCACGAATTTTAATCCAAAAAAAGACGGTGAATCTCTATCTATGGAAAGCACCGACACAGGATCACTAAATTGGTGTCCTTTTTATCGAGAAATTACCCACAAATGTGTTTTATTGTTTGAGTTATTCTGATAATTTGTGTCTGGCAAATGTATATATTTAATGTAGAGAAAGAAAGTTTGGCTTCCTTTTCACTGGGACATACATATCTGTACCAGTGTGATCAATTTTTAGAAATATATATAACCGGAGAAAGACAATTTGGCTAGCCTCCACCGTAGGTAAAAGTGTGTTTGTTTTATTGGGGCTTAACGTCGTATTCAAGAGTATTTCCCTCATATGACGACGAATGATCCATTTCACTTCCTTTACTATGGTGGAATACCGGGAGGAAACCTCGAGCCTACCCCCTTTGAAAAATAAGAATATACACAGTTAAATATGGTTGATAATATGAAGCCCCGGGACAGGTTTCAACAGGCAAAATTGTCTGAACTAGAATAAGTTCTAACTTAGAGTGTTATCCCAAGATAACGAAAACACTGTCAATATTTCCTTTCTTAAAGTCACAAAAATCATTCATTTTGTACTTTGCGTAGCATACAGTTAGTAGGTTGACGTCAAATAGTTATCCAGCAGAGCAAAACACATCACATCGTAATTGCTTTTTGTTGTAAGAATACACCACCGTTTTGTTCGTGAATTCCAGCCAACCAACCAAATAGCCAACCGAGTCAGCCAATCAATCAGTGAATAGAAATTAAGTATAAATTTTCATTTGCAGGCGGTGTGTTGCTATACATATACAATTTAGACTCAAATAATTGCCTATAATAATATACGTTTTTCTGTTTGCAGCACACACCCGGACAGTGGAAGTGGATGGTTGTTTAGCATTTAATGTTACCACAAACGCCTGTAGAGGGTTCTGCGAGTCAAACGCTATCCCATCTCCCATACGAACACTCAGAGCCAACCGATATCACATTATAACTTCCAGAGCTGAATGCTGCAGTATAGTGGAAACACACGATGTAAGTTGATTGTTTGTTTCTCTGTTCATTTGATTGGGGTTTCACAAAACGAACGTCGAAGGCTAGCGTATTTCACTTATATGGAGACAAATTGTCCATTTCACATGTACGTTCCCTTGCTTAAATACGGTGGGAAACCGAGAGGAAACCTTATAAAAACCACCCCAGCAATTACCGTAGCCACATCTGGTGGTTTAAACAGTAATTAATTGAAGTTAAGGATTGATGAATAAACTAAAGTCTACATTAACATCTCTCCCGAAGACATATTAATACAAATAAGAAATCAAAATGTTACATCGTTGTCAATAAAACGTAAACAAATATATGAATATGGTGCAGCAAGTGCAAGCCTGTGCAAAATAACATTTTGTGACTCACTTTATATACCTGAACGATGTAAGATGAAAACATGTAATTGTTTACGTAAGTTCTATCAAATACAGTTACCTTAAGAATGGAGGTTTGCACAGATACTCGACAAAACCAAAAGTCGATTCACCTTTAACAATTCTTTTGACAATTTTCTTTACTGTTTTGTGGAACGAGTAAGCTTAATCTTTTCCACAGATGAACGATGGTCGGAGGAAGGGGCATTCTGTTGTCCCGGTGCTCCTAGAGCTAAGGAGCGTCAGGAAGACGATTTGTTGTGGTCTCGTCGTTTGCGCATGTCCTGAACTGTCTGTGTTTGTTGCCTGCCACATTGCTGTTTGTTCGCATCACCCATCGAGCTTCCTCGCCATCATTTCTGATTGAAATGTTCTTAAATACAGATTAAAACTCAAATCAAAAAAAGAAAACAATACTAAAATGAAACATTGTCAAAGAGCACAGTTGGTAAATTTGGTTGTTGTATTTCCAACTACTACGGACAGTATGTTTAAAGCGTAATTTAACCGCAGTTACTTAGGAATTGAGGCAAATGAATTTTCCATCGAAGCACAACACTTAAAATACAGATGAATCAATTAATTGATAAATACATCAATCAATCAATCGACCATTCAAGCAATCAATCAATCAATCATTCAATTATTTTTTTCGGACATATTTGTGCTTGGTTTATTGTATCGAGGCAAGTTTAACCAAGAGCAATTGCACTGAAAAAGTAAATGTAGACGGTTCGCTAATATAATTTAATAGTCAACCATTACTGTTTCCTGCCCAAACAACCCTGAGGTATCAATGTCGCTGACAGGTTTAACAAAGACAGAAGTTTACGCTGAAACAAATCTAGGACTATTATATAGATTGCATCTTTATTGTTTTATGGACTTGATATGAACGATTATCACGTGACTTTGTCAGCTACCTGTGTGATAACGCCAATGATCACAGCGATTACAAGAAACAATCCCCGCGATTAAATCTGAACCACTGCCGATCAAACTTTGGCCTTTAATTAAGCCGTACTTTGAGATGATTATCAAAATCTATTGGGTATGGAACTATAGTTATCTTAGGTTGATAATTATATTAAACCACGGAATCCGTTCGCCTCCCGATCATTCATACCATTAATAGTACTTGATGAATGACATTTTGCCGCATACTTCAGGGAAATAAAAACCAACTATTAGATATGGGTGATTATTAGTCGAAGTTAAGTTGTCAATATTAGCTACCTAGGGACGTGAGAAACGGCATTCCGCAATTACCGGAGTATTGTTGATTTCTATGTCAATACGTCATCGAACTATTGCAATTTGGCGATACTTATCAATAATGGATAAATGTTCGCACCCTACGTAGATATCAGTAATAAGGTATTGTTGAAAAATGGTATAAAAGAAATAGCGACAGTCCATTCATAACGAACGTATTGTCAGCTAGTCTGTTAAGTATCGAGGGCTTTGAAGCGTCGTTTCCTGAAGTGAATAGCTGGCCTACATGCTAGCTAATTGTAGGTGTAATTAAAAAATCTTGCACCAATGCAAATTTTAAAACACCAAAAATTAAAACAAACAATTAGGTCTAGTGATTGATTTTGGTGTCTTTCTAAGTGAATATTAACAGTATATTCCTTATTTTGTGATAACACTTTATTAGTTTGAATTGATTCTAGTTCAGACAATTTTGCAGGTTGAAACCGGCTCGGGAATCGAAACCACAACCCTTAGAGTTAGGCACCCTCAGTAAGTGCCGAGTGGTCTAAGTGGCCAGCATTTATAGCTGGCGAGTCGGTGCCCGACTCTGAGGGTCGGATGGGTTTCAACCGGAAAAATTTTCTGAACTAGAATTTGTTTAAATTAATAAAGTGTTATCCCAAAATAACTAAATAACTGATTTAGGTCTAGTATCCATGGAAGCCGTAGTTATATTTCGCTGGCTGTCCAGTCATCTTGGTATTTGTTGAATTAAGCACAGTTCAATCTTGGTCTTGAAACCTAATATGGCATATTTTAAAAGTTGGTTAGTAGAAAGAAAAAAACAAAACAGTATGTCAAGGTTGATAAAACACATGTAGGATCCCAGTGGGAAGAATCTAAAAAATCTCAATTATAAAAATAATTAATATTGTACTTGAAATAGGAAAAAAACCCATCTACTCAAATCGTTTCATTGATTGGCATGACATTTAACTTAAAAAATGGTATCTGCACTGTAAACAAACAGCACACACGCCATTCTCTCTTTTTTTATTATATTAATGTTGGAGATTAAATATGAAATGTTAGACTATAGATTGTAGAAAATCGATAATGCGTAGTACTTTTCCATTCGAATCCGCAGCTTTTCTGCAATACCTGTACTTAATGGCGTTATCATCATGTTAACTTGTAAAATAGTTGATCAAAGGTCAATTTTAAATATGGCGTATGCAGCTTTTGCGTATTTATGTATTGTGCTGAAGATGGATTTGTTTATCTATTTAATTGATTGGATTTGAACTTCGTACTTAATGATCTTTCACTTATGTGTGACGATATTGCTTTGCCGGCGATTCGTTAAAAAGCGAGAAGAATCCTGGTAAAAACCAAAGCCCGATATGCGAAGTCACCAGACATTTCCATTTACCTCTCGGGTAGAATGACGGCCTGGAACAAATGAATTCGTAACAAATTTTTTTTTAAGTAATATACAAACATGGTTAGACCGTCATTGTAAGTGTTGGGTTTTAGGTGTGTGTTATGTCGAGGTTAATTTAAGGCTTGAGGTTAGGTTCAGGGTTGGTGTTATGGATAGGTTGGGCATGAATACTTACACAGAGCAAACATTTCACCTTTTGTCTTATATGACGGACAAGCTGCAAACACACAGAATAAAATGATAAAAATCTTCACCAGCCTAAACTTTTCGAATGCATTTTGGTATACACGCCCACCATACATGACATACAAAATATTTTAATATGTTTTAAATATTATTCCAGGCTATACGAGAACAATTGTATTGAACTTAGTATCTATAGCGATAAACAATGAATTTTGTTTCGGTATATATAACCAGCGAACTTTATTTTGGTATATATAAAGATTTTCAGAATGTCCCAAACAATAAAATTCATTTGTGGGTAATTTCTAGATAAAAAAAAAAGACAGTGAATTCGTGCTTCCCGTAGAGAAGGATTGGTGTTTTTACTTGGATGAACATTCGTCGTCGTTCTTATACCGAGCCTAGGTAGCTCACTCGGTTATAGCGCTGCGTCTGCTAGCCAGAGACCCGAGTTCCAATTCCGTTCGACGTAACCAAAAGTTGCTTTCTCTAAAATAAAATAAAAATTGATATTTGATAAAGAGTAATTTTTGTTTCAAGGAAAGCGCTTTAAATTACTAAGCGAATCTGATCTTCTATAAAACTGTACGTATGCAGGATTACACTGTATTTACTCACGTCTTTTCTTTTTTCTTGTTTCAGGTGAAATTTTCAGTTTTATGTGTGGACGAACAAAAAGAATTCGTTTTTAAATCAGCCAAGGCGTGTGCTTGTTCAATATGTCGACGCGGATGAAAAGGCGAACAGATCTATTCCTCAGACTTGATTGAAGGATATCTGTGTAGATCGCCTCCGTTAGGCTATACAAACTCTTCTCCAGTACTTTTGTTTTCGTGTTTTGTGACCAACAATAGCTCTCTGCCAGTCTAATACCAGGCTTGATTAGACGATCTGAAGAAACACCTCTGAAGGCAGGGATTTCAATAGAAGACAAAGGATCCTGTCTTTGATCGGAGGACAGAAGTCTAATTAAACAACCCCGGTACATTTGAGTTACAGCCTTACTGGAATAATGGTTTTCCGGAGCGCTATTATAAAACGTGGTGTTCAGACCGGCTAATTAAAAATCCCAATCACATTTTATTAATTATTTTGCTAATTAACTTGGACGATTCGAAGACAGTTTTAAGATATCATATAATATATAAAATCGTCGCCGTTTATAGGTGTAAAGTTTTGTCGTCAGATGTTTTGAACTGGTCCAATATGTGAATGGCCTTTGGAAGGACTCGCGTGTTTGAACACGCTTTTCCAGTTCTTACGTCTGCCATATGATGGGGAGAGCTTTTTCCGATAATAAATTAACTTCATCACAGGAACATTTCGACACTGCCAGAGGCTTTGACAGAGAGTTTGAAAGGTCTGATAACGTATACCGTATAGCAATATTACACAAGATATGAGATGGTCGACGGAAGTGGAATTTCCATGACGTTGTGCTGGCATCTTTAAGTTCGGTTCTGAAGACGACATATAACGAGTCGTAGGGTCTTGTAGCCAGTGGTCAACGCACACAAAAATAAGCGGCTTGGATTTCGTCTTGATTCCCTGTTATATAATATAGTTTTCCAGCCTAACCTCTGACTGACTACCAAGATTAAGCGAGCACATACATACAAGCTAGATGACAAACAGGACATGACTCGGAATTGATTCTACATCTATTTTCTCTCGGAACATGTACAGTCTGTATTACTATTTTCTCATGAAATAAAATCAGAAGAGCAATTTTGACACATGGCGTTCGATTATTACATTTTTGACACATGATGTTCGATAATTATATATTTCAAGCTTCTGTTAAACGATAGCAGTGGTGAGACAAATCTGAAGAGCAGCTTTAACACATGGTGTTCCATTATTACAGTTTTGACACATGGTGTTCGATAATAGCATTTTTCATGCTTCTATTTAACTAATTACACGGCGAAAGCAGTGACGATAGAAGTCTGAAGAGCTGTTTTGACACATGGTGTTCCATTGTTACAGTTTTACACATGGTGTTCGATTATTACTATTTTGACACATAGTGTTCGATTATTACATTTTTCCTGCTTCTATATCTGCATGGCTATTTGAATAATTGCAAGGCGCTAGCAGTGGCGATATTAATGGTACGTGTCCCTTGATTGGATTCATCAAACCTTTTCACTCGAAGGATTAAACGGAATGGTTCGTCAATTTCTACCAGATTCAGTATATCACACTGGCACAAACATGTCGATTAGTTAAAAGTTTTGAATTACCCATGTTCTAGATAACTACCCAGAGAAAGGTTTCTGAATAGATTTTTAGAGTTGTGCAGACATTTCGAGAGAATAACCATGCATGTATTGAAAATATCCGCACCCACACGATATTCAATCATAGGTGTAAAAGGCCAACAAATTACAAACGGGTAGGCTATAACGAAGTCATATAATTAAGCCACGTATACATCAGATAAGGATAAATATAGTTATTAATTATTTGATACAGGGACGCCTTAGCCAGGATATCCTATCTACATAGTTCATATTTTCAACAGTGTTAACATATCAAAGAATCGACGAATTTGAATATCGGTAATACGGTTTATAGTTGGATGTGAAAATAGGACTTTCCAAATGGAATAAAAACGTTATCAAACAAAAAATGAACGGCACAGACTAAACATCACATTTAAAAAATTTGTGACGAAATATGCCTTGTATTGGAGTGACAAGAAACAGTAAATTTCTCATGTAGATAAAATTACATAGAAAGAATACACGGTATTCCTATTCAAAAAACTTTCGTCACATGTAGACAGAACAAGTCCTCTAATTAAGCCGATGTTTGTTGTTGCGCAAACATAAACCTGCCTGGACAGTACACCTAAGTGTCGAGGTTTACTGTTTATAGACACTCCTTTTATCATGGTTATACATATGTGACTCGCTCCAGCAAAATACGGACTAAGTCGCACAAAATGAAAATTGTGTTATTCGTATATTTGAAAGGAGGTGTGAATTAACTTTGAAATGATATATAATATGCTATAATATCTCTAAAACTGGTCACGGTATAGCTATTTAAGTACGACAAAGACATCCTTTGTGCCGAATACAATTTATGCGGAAACTGGCTCCAAAGTTCGATAATTGTTTTGGAAAGACAAAAATTCAAAGTCCCTAGCAACATAACCTTAAACTTTCCACAATTGCTTCGGTTAATGTTCGCTAAGATCTCAATATTGACCTGGTATGCCATTTTTACCTTTAGCTCAATAGCCAAAACAATGATTTGGGACTCAGTCCGTATTTTGCTGGAGCGGGTCACATTCTCAGGTTTATGCGTTATGTATTTCGTTGAATTCTATATAGGGCTACAGTCAACATATAATTTATGGACGAGTCGAGCGACGTGGCTCCGGCAATCGTGGGTGTGGTTTTTATGAACTTTCCTTCAAGGAACAGTTTGAAATGGACAATCCGTCGTCATATGAGTGAAATACCATACAGTACGAAGTTAAAACCCCCAATCAAGCAAACAAACAAAACTTTACTTAACTAACAGTTGCTCATTTGGACCCATCGTCGGTCATAGCCTTTAACCGTTGCCAGACATCTGACAGAACAGTCACTCTGAGATGCCGTAGACCAGACACTAGGTAGCCTGGTCAAAGTATGTCATTAATATTGGTGTAAAAAGACCATGCTCAAGGGTATTTCATTTGTGACAGCAGTCTATCCCAATACTAAGAGCCAGACTGACAAAACCTTTAAATCTAAAAGTGTTTGCTTTCTTTGAGAATTAGCTTCCCTTCTTTGCTAAGTATCAGTAGGAGTTAGCTTCAAATAAAATATACTGTCAGCCTTCACTCAGAAGTAGGCTACGTACAGCCCGGAAACGCAAAGTCCAGAAGGTCAAGAAAATGTTAAGTTCATAGTTCAAAACGCCGCGACAAAATCTAGCGCAAAAGTAACCTCCCTCGAACGACTATTGATCTGTTTGATTAGGATTTAACGACGCGCTTAAGGTTGTCTAAGTGTTTTGACGGCGTGCTAGCGCAATGGACGAAGGAAACCTCCCTCAACCCCGCTGGCAACACACAAAGACAATATGGGACAATCACAGGACGCAGTATAAAGATATCCCAGAACAGACAGGCTTCCTTTTGCCCCTGAGCTCAGAGAGCAGCAGGAAGCTCCCACCCAGCGACCCGTTAATTATTTTTGAACCACATTTGTTTTGTCTTTACACTTTTAATGATGAATTAGGTTCAATGGCTTAAAACCAGATTTGCCCATGTATGGTCATGGTGTGCAAATATGAGTTCAACCGGTTAACATGGCACGAATCCATCATTATAATGATGCCAATCCTCCCTTGAGTCCTGCAGCTGCACGCAACAGCAACACGAAATACGGGTTTTAATGGTCAGCATGTATAAAATAGCAACAAAGTTTAAACGAGGCACCCGGAAGTCACGAAAACAAGAGAAACAGGCCATTTGCCACCTTCAACGTGGAGTAAACTTAAATATCAAAAGCACAAGTCTGCAGACAGGAACCAGATCCTACTTTGTTTGCTTAGGGTTTAAGGTCGTTCTCAAGGGTATTTCACTTATATGACGACAGATGGTCCACAGCATACTGTTTCTTCTCTAATTACGGTTTAAAACCGGGAGGAAACCTCGTAAAAACCATCCCCGCGATTGCCAGAGCCTCAACGTGTGACTCACTCATATACCTGAGGGTCGACAGACGGTCTCGATCCTTTAAACGGTATATCGAAGTAGGATTAGTAAGCCCACACGCTACCACTAAGACACGGCCCCTATAAGACCGTGAGCATAGTCAACTCCGAAATCTCACATTCATAAGTTATTGTAATGTCCTTGATTGAAAGTACAATTAACACGTTGTGCAAATTCTAATCTCTTGATTAGTAGAATGTGGAGATAATCAGTGTCAAGAGAAGCGGTATGCTCATTTAAGAGGATTTTTTAATAGAACAAAAATAATTGTAATTTTTTTGCTGAATCGAAGTTTTATCGATTGCACCGGCTTTATTTTAACTTCGGAAAGCTTTGATATATGTGTTTGTATAACGTCTATCTTTGGTAAACACGAGAGCTTTGAACGCCTACTGAGGTAATTGAACTCGCCTTTATAGTGCTGTGTTTTTAAGCAACGTGCGTGTCTATGTCCTAATATTTAGAAAACAACTTTTATGTTTTTGTATTCACTAGAAATATCCTTATATACAATGCTTCCTTTAAAATGCTTCGGATCAGTCGGGATGTTGGCAACTAAGGCTTAAAATATTTTTTCTCTGTACCAGATAATGGCAACACAAATCCCAGAATGCACCCATTCATATGCTCTACCTGTCATTAATAAATTAGCTTTAGGCTACTTTACACCAAACAACACGTGTGTTATATGGCATATGTCTCTGCTCGCCGAGTCATAAAATGTTTTCAGATTTGAAATTGTGATATTATGTCTGCCTTTCTTTTGAGCATGCAGAAATCGATAAAGTCTATTGATCCTCTCGCCGAGTAGACAGTACACGTTTACACTTGCATGGTCATGTCCATATTACGGACGAGGTTCCTGAAGTAGCGTCTGACACCGTTTCAGAGCGTGTTGTCTTGAAGGAGGTGTTGAAATCGTCAAAGGAAAATTCCCCCTCCGTGGTGTCGGGAAAAGTATCAGTAGATAAATGTGCCATCAGACGAACTTGGTATCCGCCAGCTGACAATATGACGATATCTAAGGTCAAAACTTATTTTTAAGTATGAAAAAAAAAGGACAAAGAGAATACTAGACAAGATCTGGTAGTCGGCATTTCGATTTCAGATTGCTTAAGGGCATTTTTAGGGTACGATTTATAGCTGCGACTCGAGGGGACCTCCCTTCTGTGCAGCGTTTTGACTGATCGATAAAATAGTACGCAGCCGTCCAAATTCAGCGAAGAAAGAGAATCCTCTGAAATCGTAACTGCAAGTGGCACTGTAGGAAAGAAAAGAAATACACAGTTTTGTTTTCATTCCAAGGGCTTTAATGCGTCTACTGCCTGTTTATGTGATTGAGATTTTACTGTGAATTTAGGCTAATTTCACTTATATGACGGCCTGCCGACGAAGAGGATGAAGGAAACCACAATCAACGCCACAGGTCAATCACAAGATGCAAAACAAAGACGCTACAACATGATCACGTAGTGTTTACCCTTGTCTCTGAGAGCACACGGGCGATAGGAATCTCCTTCTAGCCCCTGGCCGTCTAACTTCTGTCAGTACTTTTGTCGTTATACAATGGCCATTATCAAATTGTATAGCGTCATATTTTTTTCGTTACCAATTCTCAAAAGAGAAAACCAGATAAGTAAACTAGCAGAAAACCATATCCATATGCAAATAATAACTGAATCCGGAACATTTTTTGATTACTTTTTTTGTGTTTTACATTATATCTTTTTAAAATAATGTCACAGTTTGTTTGTTTGATTGGGGTTTTACGCCGTTCTCAACGTCACGCCACTCATACAACGACGTGGAAGCCCAATGGCTTAACACCCTTCGAAGACATTGACTTTAATCAAAGACGAGACTGGACAACCACAAGACGGAGCACAAGGGCATCTAAGACAACTCATCTTCCTCGTATTTCTTATCGAGGGAACCACCATGAATTAAGATTCGTTCTCGTCTTACTGATGATTCGCTCAAGGAGTAAAGACCTCGCACGAAGCTGAGCTAGCGGCACATCTTCTCTCACCATCATCCCCATAACAGATGCCCATTACTTTCGAAACAGAAAAGTTCAATACGCTGGCGAATTCTTATTGGGCCAACGGAAGGTACATTCAAAGAATTAAATACTGTTTAGCGTCAGCAGTATTTTAAGATTGAATGATGTGAATGAATCCATAAATAATAAGTGGATAAAAAAACTAAAAAAAGAAAAAAAAAAATGTTGTTCGAAGAGTGAACAACATTTTTCTTATTTGTGGAGAGGACTTGGTAATGATGTGGTACAGCTGTTAAACGATGCAGATAAAGCCCGCCGCACACGAGCGATTCTCCGTCGGCGACTAAAAAGCTCAAGGAAATCGCCCCGTGTGCGGCAGGCTTGCGACGCGACTAGACACTATCGGCGACTAGCCCCAAGGGATCAGACTTGTTTGATATCTTGCAACTGGTCGCCGACTGTCGGCGACTAATCTCCTCGTGTGCGGCAAACATGCGACGGAAAATCGCAGCCACCAGTTGTACATCCAACCAGCATTCGAGATACAGTCACATGATTTAAATTTAAAACATGTTAACGAATGTATTATAAGCTAGCTCCGTCGCCTGTGCCTAAGATAAAGATAAATTTTGTATGCAATGTTCAATGAAAGTCATTTTTAAAAAAGTCATGCCAAGTGTTAGACACGTGGTATATATGTCCGGTGACTTTGGACGACGGCCGACGGAAAATCTCTAGCAATTAGTCGCCGACGGAGAATCGCTCGTCTGCGACAGGCTCTAATGAGTCTTTAATCATCGTTCTGCTAATTTTTATTTTGACTCATAGCAGGTGCATTTTCCGCCGCTAGGTTACCTGGGACAAACGTAATGACACGGGTTTATCCCTATGTTGCAGTCTGCGTTGGATGATACTTTATCGTTACAAAATGGTATCAACAATGCATAGGTGTCATTATTAAACTACCATTGAGAACGACGTTAAACACTGACCGAACAAAGGACCAATGGCCTCTTAAGTCGTTTTAGCTGGATGTATTGTCCACATATAATCCAGACAAATACAGACAAATAGATTAAATTGTTTCATTGACTTCAATACCTTTAACAGAGATGTATGTGTCTATCGTGTTAATGCTTGGCCAGCTGATTGAAAGGCAATTATCACCTGTCACTAATCTTCTGTTCATTAGCGTACAAATAAACACAACAATGCGGCCTCACGAGAATTATCCGAGTTAGTCTGTAGATGAATGTGAAATGTAAAATATTTACACCACGAGAAGGTACTGTACCATATGGTGTTCTTTGTCGCAAGGGTATTTTAAGCGGACTTTTGGGATTGCAACTATAATGCGATTTCTGAAATCGTCCCTACCATTTATTTAACGAACTGCTTCTCTAATTTATCCCCATGAGATGGATTCTTCAGGGAGAATTGTCAAAACACAAAATGATAAATTTTCTATCAAATCTTCAGAATGTGGGTAATTTTTACAAGTATTTGGTTATATTTATATATTTTCTAATTAAATGCCATCTTTTTGCTGATAATTGGTCCAAAAACGGTAATAATGGCTTTTTATAGAGGCATTTCCATCAATAGTTTGCAGTACTTTATAACCGGCTGTTTTAAGTGTTTGTCATATCTACCTTACATCACGACTACACTATATGACTCTCCAACACCACAGCGTGTATAGTGTCTTATGTCAATAAAAGTAACCACGGTCTTTAAACCCAATCAGTCAAGGTAGGTTCCATCTGTCTCAATACTCTTCTTACCTGCTTGGTAATAAAGTTAAAACAGCCCCTGGAAATGGTAACAAATGTTTTCGTGAACAATTTGTGTCTTTTGGAAAGGGAATTAACAGTATTTTGTAGATTGAAGCCCGTCCGGGAATAGAACCCACGACCCCCAAAGTTAGGCACCGAATCGCCAGCAGTAAATGCCTGCCACCTAGACCACTCAGCCTTCTACTAATAAATAGAAGGTTCGTCAGCTGGAGTCTCGAAAGCAGACAATCACAACCCCTCTGATAGAAAAGTGACACAGCTCCCAAGGCTGAAAGCAATGCATAATTTTTGCGCCTTGAGAAAGTGAATACTAACAGTATTTCCGTTTTTGGGGGATAACACTTTCTTAATTCGAACAAATTCTAGTTCAGAAAATTTTGCACGATCCTAAGAGTCAGGTACAGAATCGCCTGCACTAAATGCCGTCCATTTAGACCACTTAGCCTTCTACTAATAAATAGAAGGTTAGTCAGTTGTAGTCTAGATAGCGGACATGTACTACCCCTATGATAGGAGAGTGACACAGCTCCCAAAGCTGAAAGCCATGAATACTTTTTGCGTCTTGAGAAAGTGAATACTAGCGGTATTTTCGTTATTTTGGGGATAACACTTTCTTAGTTTGAACATATTCTAATTCAGAAAATTGTGCAGGTTGAAACCCGTCGGGAATCGAACATACGACCATCAGAGGTAGGCACCGAATCACCAGCAGTAAATGCCGGCCACCTAGACCACTCAGCCACCCGGCATTCTACTAATAAATAGAAGGTTAGTTAGCTGGAGTTTAGAAAGTGGACATTCACTATCCCTCTGATAGGAGAGTGACATAGCTCCCAAAGATGAAAGTAACTACGGAGAATCGCTCGGGTGCGGCGGGCTTAATACCCAATTACAACTACCCCATGTCACATTGCGGAATAACAAATAAGTATGCACGTAAAATGTACAACTGTCTTGTGTCCTCGATATTAAGTTTATTGTTATTCATTACAACGATGGTTATATTCGTATCTTCACCAAATATGCATTTCATAGAAAAAAAATAGATATAGCAAACTGGATGTAGTTATCTCGCCCTCGTACATTTCCTCTAAATCCAGATTCCAGGGGTTGCAGGTGTATGCTATGGAGCGAATAACCCCGAGAGGCTGCAAGTGCCAACGAAACCAAACAACCAACCAGCAGGTGTCTACTGAAGACAGATTGTCTGATTTTAATTGTTTTGATCGTAAATACAGGTACCATATGTCCCCACGTCAATAATAAACGGCGCAGACTGAATTAATCAACAAAGTATTGCCTACTCTTTCGAAAATCTTTTATCGAACAACAAATGACTGATGGATTGGTTCACCAGCTGCAACTTATAAACATACATCAGTTCCATAATGGATATGAAATAAACTGCATCGAACGGGGAATCTATTTCCTATAATCCTGAATTACAGTTCAGGAGACACAATTTGGCTAGTGTTGGGAATGAGACTCGAGCTGGTGGGTGTGAATTTATGTTTTGCAGAACTGAGATCGAGTTAGCCGTACCCAATGTTACAGTAAAAATATCAAAATAAGCAGACAAATGATTCTTCGCGAAATTTGACATTGTTCCTTTTTTATCCCAAAAGCGGGAGATATTTCCACATGTTTAAAACGTCTTCCAATAGCCTTTAATAATGTGTCATTTCCGAAAGCGGACAACATATCCGAGATATAATCCGTAAGCTTTGTGTAGGCCTATATTGATACATCTTCTCTAGCCAAGAGTTTTATTCCGAGCTACTCTCAAAACAACCCTTGTCCGATTAATCGCATATTAATAGAATTACAGCTACGCCCCCTGGTGGATAAAATGACAAAGTTTCGAGTTAAAGCGCTGATAGCATATGTTGAATGCTATACTCTACTTTTGCCAATTTGTTTAACTTTGTAAAGCACTATTGGCGTATATATGGAGAGTTTGTGTCTGTAGGGGTGAGTACATATGCAATACTCTCATAGGGTTGACTACCCCGAACATATCCCTTTTTCGACAACACTTCCCCCACTTTCATTATTGACTATCACTGCCATTTTAACTAGCAGAGTCCTCTCTTGACCAACATCTGATTGGTTGCGTAAATGTTCCCACACATCCAATCAATCGTTTGGAAGCCGAGTCCGATTATATGCGAATAATCCGACAATGATTGTAATACAGATTAGCTCGGAATAAAACTCTTGGCCAGCGAAGATGATATTGATATGGCTCATATGAGATTTTAACTCGGCTCCTAACCAGTTAAAAATAAGTAACACGCCTAGGATCAAGCAAGACAGAAAGCGGTGATCTATTCACGTGGGATGTTTGTTTGGCGTTTAACGTCGTACACAAAGGTATTTAATGTATATGACGACGGATTGTCCATTTCGCACTGTTCCTTGCTTAAATACGGTGGAAAACCGCGAATAAACCTAGTATGTTAACCTCTAAGACACGGCCGCGGGCTTCGCGTGGGATCCAAACTCTGGGAATTACCGATTCTCTTTCTTATAGAAAAAGCAATAACGTTATTGGCCAAATTTTAGTATACCTACCTGTACGTAGGAGTCTGAGAAACTAATGATGTAGAAAATAAAGCCTTTAGAGATTTTCTAAAAAACGGTGTAATTCCGGTCAGGCTTTTCTTAATATGATTATTTAAATGAGGCGATATCAGATCAGTTAGTCCACAAAACAACGGTTATTGGTCCACCTTTCCGCTACAAACGATTAAGCTGGAATGAATGAAAGCAATTATATACAATACGTTAAAAATGTCCAAGCACAAATTACCGATTTTTCTAACATTTGCCAAACTTATTTGAATCAGTCCTGAATTTATTGGATCGGATATCTGATACGCTAGTGATAGTTCGGTTATATCCCAGAATTATTGTTTGGTTGGAAATATATCCCTTCGATTGCCAAAGGTAATTGCTACGATCAGCTATGCACCCTAAAATGGGAGACTCGAAATGTTGAAAAGCCTCTATCACAAATGGTGTGACAACAGAGAACCGCCTTTGAAAGATAAAATTATCTCCCTTGTCAACTTTGTCGAGGTTCCCATTCGAGTACGGTATCCATCACACTTCTCTCGCGCGGAGCAGATTCTTACGTATAAATATACTTTTGGTTCATTTGTTGAAGATAAAAAATGTAAAATCAAGTATCATCTAGCTCATCAACTCAGATTGCGTTTATACTACACATATTGTGGAAGAAATGTTTTAACCAACTGACTTCTAGTAAACAAATATATAGCTGGGGTTTCGCTTGTTTGTTTGATTGGTTTGTTTCATCGCACTCAATGATATTTCACTTAAATGACGACGGATTGTATATTTTACACCGTTTCTTTCTTAAATACGGTGGAAAACCGGGGCGAAACCTCGTAAAACCACCCCGGATTTACCTGAATGTCGACATACGTACTGGAACCCGTGTGTGCTACGTCAATTAAAGGGGATAAGTAGGCGGACACGCTAACCCCTTACAGAAAAATCCTAAAGGATAATTATAAAATCCTGTACGATTTTTTTGTATAAGGGACCACTCGGTCCTGATAGTTCTCAGTAAATATATGTAGCACAGACGGATTCATTTTTAACTTCAACAAACAAACCAGAAATACATTTATTTGTTATTAAATAAATACGTTTGAAATTCGATTTACTGTTTGATAGATTTGTGAAATGACCCATCAGAAAATCAGATGAACATGTTCGCGCCACATGCATAGGCCGTTTGTTTTAAAATTTCTAAGCTGTACTGGCAACTCACATGGCGGGCCATACTTCAGATATTTCACCAAGACTGCATGTTAAAATGGGACTTCTGGCTGTTGATATGAAGTTTTCAGAAAATGCACTCCTATTCGTTTTCATTGATATGGCAGTGCTCTTCGTATCAGTTATTGTCATTCGCATACACTATTTATGAACTGACTGACTGATTGATCTCGTGCTAAAGAGTTTTTCACTTATATGACGTAAATGTATTCGAACAGTACTTAACACTTGCGCAACCATAAAATGTAGAATGTTTTGCTTTGTTGAAGAGTTAATCTTCCCGATGTGCCAAGAACATTACGCCATGGTACGCGACAAACAAACTGTCCCTAGCTAGAGGGCTCGTTTACAAACATGACGAGATCATCCGACTGAGTGTCAGTTCAGAGGTATTTATTGATTGGCCCAGAACACACTCCTAAATGTATTACAGTAATGCTTAATGTACAGGACAGCCTAAAAATTAAACCCGAAGAGAAAATTAAATCGTAATCTACTTCATGGCATAACTTCACTTCAGCATGCTACTTAAACTATCTTAAATAAGTACCGATAGAGCCATACGGTCTAGTGCATAAAGCGTTCATTGTTCCAGTTATTACAACTATATATCCGACCAGCTAGATAGGCTTACACAGTGCCCAGAATCACGGATCAATTTAGCTCTATTTGTCAACGAGTCTGGTTATCAGTTTGTATACTAATGGAAAAAAGTAACTGTGCATCACAGAAAATGGGACAAAACAAAAGATGTTTGAAAAGTTATAAACCTA
>JAQQZZ010108455.1:0-49485 GCA_030265115.1 Mopalia vespertina | reverse complement strand
TCATTCATTCATTCATTCATTCATTCATTCATTCATTCATTCATTCATTCATTCATTTATTTATTTATTTATTTATTCAATCACTCATTCGTTCATTTATTCATCCACCCACCCATTCATTCATTAATTCATTCATTCATTCATTGCCATTCGTTGAATTTTCCTTTCGTGAGTTTTAATTATATTTTTATCAATAAACCAATAAATCTATTAGTCAGTCAGATAATCAATCAACATAGGCACGAAGACTCGACTTATGTAGAATCAATTATTTAATCAACTCTTTGATCTGATAATCAATCAATTTATCAGCACACAATGACACCCTAGACTTAAATGAATTTTCGGTTTGTCAATTTCAATTATTAATCTATTTATCAATCAACATTGGCACCAAGACTTGACTGAATTTTGCTTGTCAGTCCATATAGGAGGTCTGTATGAGCCAATGTGCAGACTCTCATTCATTCTAGAGCTATATATGTTACACACATCTTTCAAGCCGTCTAATACTTCATACTGTCTGGTCAATAACGAGATAAAAACAGTCTACATTGTCACATCGCATACACTAAATCTATTTTATATGCAAATTTCGCTCATACATATGTTGTGAAGATTATTTTAAAGGATGAAGGTTGTGATGAGCTATGCGACTAGGCGCCTTAGCGGCCAGACCTCATGTCGCTTATATATGTAATCTATATATATCAGTAAAGTTTTTTTTTCAAATTCCAACTCGTATGATGGATCGAGAGCGGCCTATAAACATATAGTAGGACATATCGCCGGCAAAGCCCTGGGCAAGATTTCACGCCGCCAAGCGTAAAATTTACTGTTTTCTTTTAATGGTCGAATAGACACCGTTGGAAGTGAGAAACATGTGAAAAACTAACCCATACTTAGAAAAGGTGCACATTCTCTGACCATTGAACCGCGACCAAATATTCAATTATTTGTATGAACTTACCCATCGACAAACAATTTTGCTATTACCTTAATAAAAAAAAATTAAATATGTTTGCTCATATAGCTTGGCTATCTTGTCTAGAATTTATTTCGTTTGACGACAGGATTTTTTCATTTTTCGAAAAACTTCGATAACTAGAAATCTGAGCTACAGCTGGGGTTAGGTTAATGACTAGTGTTGTGTACGGGTTCGTTTGTCAAGCCATAGTACGATAAACACGGTGTTTTAATACATGAACATATCGCAAGAAAAGATTGTAGATAGAGTGTAAAAAGTTTGATTTATTGATATCATCACTATGCAAATTTGCAAACGAATAGTTTGAGATTCTTCATTCTAATTGGCTTCCAAGAAAACCATCTAGAGAATGGTTTATTTATCCAATCAGTGAGCAAATTTGAAAACACGATAGTTTGTAGTGCTTCTTTCTCATTGGCCCCACCAAAAAATAGAAGCTTCCTTGGGTGATATTGATAGCAGATTTAGTGTGATACTGCATAGGTGCACCACCCATAGACCTTCAGCTGACCAATGGAAAATCGCTGTTAAATTCGGCGATCGACACGTTTTCCGCCCATCTTTCATCAAGTAAAAATTAGTACGCAAGCGACATAACAATTGACATATAACAACGGTACATATGCAGTTAGAACTGAGATACTCATGGCAAACATGGATAGTTACAGCACGATATGGGCGTAGTATAATTTTATGCATATATGTATTCACAATGTGTGACAATGGTAACACTTACCTGTATGTATGTATATATAATATTAACAATTTGCCACAAAGGTAACACTTACCTGTATGTATGTATAAATATATATTAACAATTTGCCACAAAGGTAACACTTACCTGTATGTTTGTATGTATATATTATGTATGCATATATGTATTCACAATGTATGACGAGGGTAACATTTAATAAACGGAACAGATTGTTAAAAACATTTGAAAGTCACAAAGTAAACACTGAAAACAACAAATGGCTACTGACCTGCAGCAACAACTATACTAACGCACCTTGTCCCAATATTTCCCCTACTGATACTAACTATTTACCCGTCCAATCCGTAAATTAAGAATTGTGCGCCGTAAAAATTGTTTGCATAAAGAACCTAAAAACTTCGGGTTTCATACAATTTCCATTATCATTGTCATACAAGGGTGCATGCTGTAAGCGTTATGTAGCACTAACGACATGAATAACAAACGGGGTAGACTTCACAGCCAGTCTGTAGCAAATCTTAAATTAGTAAGAACTGTGAAATTCGTGTAACCTGGGATTAGTATATATAATCTATAATCTATATACTAATCCCAGGTGTAAACAACCTTTGGCAAATTTGGTTACATTTTTCTCTTATTCAGAGACGCTTTGTTCAAGCTTTTGGCTTCTTTCAATAATGTATACATGTTGTCTTTAGCTGTTGTGAAATGCAATCTGTTTGAAATGAAGTTCGGATGCTGTGTTAAAACTGGTTCTGTCTGAAGTTTAATATATCTTTTAATAAACTCTTCTGAGAGTCCGACTCACTTAATCAACCACCTGTTATCGAAAACCGGCTTGCGCAAGACAAATTTGTCCATTTTGAAAGTTTTAAACCGTGGACCCGGAAAACAGCATGGATAAGAGCTCTTGTTTGACGTGCCCACACACTTTGTACAAAGCGATTGGTTTTCATCAGTGAAATCCCAATAATCATACAGTTCATGGCTTGGAATGGTTACCCCTTGCACATCAGCAATACAATTTTAACAACCGTTACCTCCAGTTTAGAACACGCCTACAAGATGAACGGAACATCTGCCCAACAAATGGCTTCGGTATACCTTGTGTTAGTCGCCAAGGGGAGGCGACTGTGAAAAAAGGTTTACGTAACATAAAGCACTGGCTGAAAGGTGATGTAACAATCTACATTCAATGGAATGCTTCGAAATCTGCCATGTTCATTTAAAATAAAGACAGAACCTCACTGACCTACAGAAGCAATACATTCACATATCTAAATGCATTCAAATAAGTTGTTGTCCAACAAAGCACTGTGCATGCACCAGAAGAAACAACCCTGTTCTCAACTATGGTATTATGGCCTAAAAAGAACTGTCGATTTTCCACTTATTTTGGTCCACTCACTGTTCCAGCTATTTTCGGCATAAGCACCATAAATTACTTTACTTTTTAATTCATATACTCTCCCTTCTCACAGCATAATCCATATATCAGTTGTTTTTCATAATTGGTTGTACTTATATCAATAGAGTTGCAAAATACGTAAATATATATTCATTAATTTTATTTTAATTTTTGTCTTTCTCTACAATAAACATATATATGGTTAAGTATTTGTAAATAGCACTAATAAGATGACACTTATATAATATTCGGTAGATTGTGAGTTGTGTATTATAATGACTCCATTTAACACATCTACTGATTAACTGCCCTCTTACATAACCATAATGAGATCCTTTATAATATTCATGACAGCTTTGATGCTATAGTGTTTCTGGTATCTCATAAGTACATATATTTGTTATTTCCTACATGACATTACCACCTGATGATGATTTATTTAAACTCGCAATATTGAGAAGGTCAACATGTGTCTTTTAGGAGTGTCTTTGTTACGTAAGGCTGTTGAGTGGATCAACTATAGATTCCGGCTCACGGTGTAGTAACTGGCCACAAGTAAGAAGCTAAAATTATGGTGGTCCAAGCGCGTCTTTAGTCGACACTAAATAACATGAGTGTTTAAAAATGACTAGGTGTTTAACCAGCCAATCAAATGGCCAGATTTCAAAGAAAAACTCTTATTTACACATTTGTATCATTTCGAATTCGTCCGAATAAGATCAGGGTATACGGTTGTTAAATGTTTTTGATTTATTAACACTGGTACCTATTGTTCCTGAATTCAATATGTTAAAGATATGTACCCTCTTAATAACCAAACATTCACGATGAGCACTGTCCAGGCTTTTGTTTTTTTCCTTTTCTTTATTGTATATTTTATTCTCGAATTTCATAAAGCTTGATCACAGGTGTCATTGACGATGTCCAACGATAGTATTTATTCATTTTAACATAGATAAATATCTCCCTGATAATCATGAAAAATCCATATAAACTATAATATTATATCTATATTACTCATGTGGGTGGTACATTAAGAGAGGATTGGAGGATATATAGCCAGCTCCTGGACGTCTATCTCCCTCAAGTCAATCAAATGAACATTGATAACACCTCTAATGTCACACCTGCGAGAAGCGATTAACATATTGCTTAACCATCCGAAAACCAACCTAACAGACCTAGACAAGCTTGAAAGTTTACACATATACGCACCTATATATTTCCGCGTTAATTCCACTCAATCAAACCTCGTGCACACAACTTTCCCCTTATTAGCCTGATCACGGTGTAAAATCTATTCAATATTCTGCTGTTTTTCATCCACGTACGTTTTTAGATTTTACAGTTTAACCAGTCTATGGTCACACGGTTAAATCATCTTGTCCTTTAGCCTACCTCCCGACCGTTTCGTTTTTCGTTACAGCAAATAACGAAAAAGGAGTTGGTTCTATTTAGATTTTCGAGTCTAACTTCAGCAAGTTATCGTTCGGACGAGTTTTTGTAGTCTTTAAACGAAATAACAAAATTCCCATGCATCAGTTGTAAACTCATTCCCAATTAAATAACTTTGAAAGTGAATATAAACAGTATTTAGGCTATTGCTGGATAACACTTTCTTAGTTCTGACATATTCTAGTTCAGACTATGTTACAGTTGGAGAAGCGTACGGATACAATTAACCACCTCAGAGCCGGGCACAGACCAGTTATAAGTCGTTAGAAGCATGTTTCAACCCGCACAATATTTGAAATAAAATTTGTTCAAAATGACGAGAGTGTAATCGCTAACAACAAAACGAAAATATTGTTCGGGCAATTTGTCTGGGCTTTTCTACTAAATGGAGACAAACGCTTGAGGCTTTTTTTCACGCCGTTTGAAATAAACAGCAGAGATAAGGTGTTAAGCTTGGTACCGATTTAACACTTCACTGCAGAGAAATCACACATTTTGTTGTTATTCACATTAAAATTACTGATGCGTAAATTAACTGAAAAAGTGTTAACGTTTTATATCTAATTTTACTCAAAACTACATACTTGTGTTACAAATATGTCGCCTTTTAATGCTGAATATGGCTGTAAATATATTAGCGTTTGTAAACCTCGATGGGACTCAGTGACACCACTTAATTCCAGGAAGAGACAAAAAAAGTGTTATAAATATATAATTTCAAAGGCAAGACACAAAAGAAGATCGTCCGGGGGAATGTTTGCCGTTTTTTTTTTTGCGGTCAATCTGGGTTAACGTGAAAAAGTCTGGCTTCTGCGTTTTGATCCCTTCAATGTTGAAGTGGCTTGGTGCCTACGAACAAAGGACATTGGTAAAGTCAATCGGTAGCCCTGGTGTTTGTCCACGACATGATCTGCATGGGCTTTGTCACACAGGTATCAATGATACAGTTATGTTGTTCTTGTAGTACTGTGTTTTCCTTTTAAAAATCGGTGGGATGGGAATAGAAAAATCACACGAATAACGCCAACTGATTCAAAATTAAACAGAGAAAAAAATGTAGAAGAAGCCATTTAATCCAAATAAACTAAATTTCGCTTTATTTTACCGCTTCATTTAAATCAAAATGTATTCTTCTTTCAGCAATAAATAAGCTGTATAATTACACACAGCGTTAATCTGAAATTAAATGGCGCGTCAATGTCTTCGAGTCCAAGTCTTTACAAAAGAGAATGGTTTGATAAATATTTTAGAATGTGTTTTTGTACCGGCGATAACCCTAACACATTACATCTCAGCGCAAGAGAAAACACCATGCGGTATAACACTTGGTGTCCGTGTTGATGTCCAGCTTCATATGATTCATTTTGATTGGGCTGTATACGCGAAATTGCCCCATCAGCGATGCTTGGCCACACATACAATATTTGCCCTTCGTTGAGTCAGATAATACGATAAAGGGGTCATGTGTGCCAAAGTTAATGCAATTATGCTTTAAGATTGGCTCACAAAGATAAGTATAGGCAGCCAAATGTACTGTTCATTGTAATCATCAACACGTATATTTGGCCAGATAGGTGTGTGATTACTTGCACGTTTACCATAACGTACATCTGATCGTGTGTCATGTGGGAAAAGCTGGACGTATACCTAAAGTACACTAGACCGTATGTATGTAGGTCTACGAATAACTCACCGTATCTCTATCGTACAGTATACGTGTATCTGGTTGTTTACCTTATACGTATATCTGATAGTATATCTACCGTACACCAGACCGTGTACCTGATCGTATATATAACCATATATATTGCGAACGGTATGCTGTTCGTATACTGTATATCTGACCGTATACCTGGGACCTGCAGCCGTGGTTTGGTGGTAACCGTGTCTGCTTACTTATCCTCCTTCGATAATCAGGTATATCAGTGAGTCATACGATACGGCTTCGGCAATCGCGGACAAGTGGACAAGACCGTATAACCACAGGACCGCCAGAAGCGTTCTGGAATAGGAGGTTCGATTGACAGGAGAGAAAGCGACCATTATCGACGCTTCATTTATGACAACTTTGATTTCTTGTCGACATGCGCAATAGGCCTACACATTAATTTGGTTACTACTGCTGCAATAATAACATCTAAGTTGTGTACGGGGACGTCACAATTAAAAACAAATAAGAAATTTAAACACTCCGGTTGTACAAATTGGAACACCACTAACCGAAAATCATAGTTTTTATATTGTGGCCAATAAAGGAGCAGAAAATAAATTTTTTGAATTTATGTTTTGATTGAAAAATAAAAAAAACTTTTTTATTATAACACTTAAGTTTTCCTTCTAATTTTCGCTGTGCCTTCTGAGCCCCTTTCTCATTGTAATGAATGAAAAACAGGATCATTTTATGTTTAATGGGGGTTTTATAAACTTAAATTTAAAGTTCTTAGCAGGCTGATTGTAGAAGTAACACAGTATCTTACAGACAATGAACTCGCGCAAATCCAACGCATGGAAATAACGACTAATAACACCTTATTTGGAAGATAAATAGTTTCAACATCTGGTGAATAAAAAGCAAACTAGAATTGAATAGTTAATGCTTTGTGATCACCTTTATTAAACTTTGTCTAATTAAATTTTGACGACTTGCGAAATATCACACGATGAAATTAAGACCTGATAAAATCTACTTACGAAATAGTACTTTCAAATTAGATGTAGATATTTTATTACTAATTAATGCCAGGGCATGTACTGAGCTACCTGCATTTCTTAATGCAAATTTAGCATAGTCCGAATAGAATTATATTTAAACAATGAGTAAGCGAACTTAAGCGATATTAAATGTGATATTTTATGAGCCTGATTTCACGCCATCAATGGCAGACGGTAACTCCCGGAGCAGCGCCCTCTACATTATGCATGAGAGGTGAGAAGAGAGAGTTGAGGCGAGACCGGGAAATCAGCGGCTTAACTGATTATCCACTCGCAGTTTAAACATGAGTTCATAGAGTACAGGTGCAAATAAATTCAAATGAATAAATAAAATCATTGTTTTAGACAGATTGTCAAACAGTTGGAAAAGCTGGCGAGCAATAAACATATGCATAGATTATAGACTATTCAGGGGTTATAATTACAATAACCACAACACCTATATTACCTGTTAGAAACTTATTTATTTTTTCACTTAATTTATTTTAATTAAATGTAAGTCCGTCAGTCTGACGCCATTATTTTTAATTAGGGCGATGTTCTCGTTTTCTTATATGCCGTGTTACAAAACCAGATTTACAAATCAACGTGTTTCATGGATAATTCATTATTCTCGTTTTCAAGCGATCGGTGCTAGTATTATCTGAATCAAAACCTGGCTTGAAAATAAACTGAAGTTGTCATTTATATATAAATAAAAAATAAAAACCCCTTGATTCGTATCTCTCAACATCTTATAATGCAGCCTAGGATGTCTGAATGTTACCAAATGAAAGTAACTGTCTGACAGACCGACAGGAATTCAGACAGCAGAGCCAAAATTTTATTCCGTATATGTACTGCAGCTTTAAATGTAACTGTTATATTAGTTACAGCTATATCATTTAGCGATGTATATATCGGTTACGAATATGTGCAGAGCTTTAAATAATTTTGGAAATAAATAATAAGCTTATATATAAGTGATGTTTAATAAAGGCTTAAAATAATTCAAATGTATACAGGATTACAGGGACTTTTTTTTATTCAAACAAGTAACTTTTTTTCCTGCCAAAAAAGAAAAGTAATATCTTTGGAAGTTTACTTTTTCGTTTGTACAACATCTCCACACAGAACACAATAACTTATTAAATACACCAAGAACTGCACTGGAGGCCATTTTCTTTAAACGACGTTCGTTGTTCAATAGGCTATCCTTGATTGAAGAGCTCAGTCAGCAAGCTCTAGTTCACGTAAGATCTAGTTCAATAAGGTCTATAGTTCAAGTAAGATCTCATTCAAAGAAGTTCTAGTTCACGTAAGATCGCATTGAAAGGTGCTCTTCTTCACGTTATTTCTCGTACAGTTACCTCTCGTTCACGTAAGATCGTATAAAATAATCTTTCATTCACATGTTGTTCACTGCGTCTCGTTCAAACAAGCTCTGGCTCACGTAAGATCGCGTTCAAAGTAGTTCATGTTTACTACGACGTAGTTCACGTAAGATCAACGTTCAATAATCACATAATATCTCATCCACGTAAGTTCTGGTTCATACAGACCAATTTACCATTAGAAAGGAAAATACATTGTTAAGTGTTGTACAAACTGTGTAATGTCTCAAAGCACTTTCTTTACGCGAGCACCTCCATCATAACAGCTCCGAAATCCGTTTCGAAAGTTTTCTGACAGCACTAGTTGTTTTACCTGAATAAATTGATCTTATTTCTGTCCTGAGCTATGGAGGCGATGCAGATGGCGCAGTCACATTAAACGGCAACGTATAGGGAGAAAATCTCAATGACCTTTGTGAATGCACGGTAGGGTCCATGCCAAGTGGCCAATGTTTTGCTGCTGACAGCTCGCGGCACCTTTGTAAAACATTTGAATCAGTAGAGTGTTTTTCTAAATGTTTTCGTGCTAAAGGCATCATCATGAGACTGTCCATATTGCTTGGTGGAGAAGACATAAATGCGTTTGAGAATGTAGGCAATGACAGTGCAGAGTCCAACAGCCATCTGTGGTGGGCGTCCCACGCATGAGCTGCTGACCACCCAAGTCCAGGGACAGGAAAGAGAAAAGATGGTGGCCGGACTGGAAATACCGGAAGGGGAAACGGTTTATCTACACCTGTATATGCTGCTTGATTAAAACTGGGTCTCCTTGAATCTAACAATCCTGGTGGTAAGCCAAAGTGTCGAGGAGCACCGCTGCTAAAAGAGTGGAGGTCTAACCTGTCGTCTGCTCTCCCAAGACGTAACCGCGCCCGAGAATTGCAATGTCCTTTGTCGTCATCCGAACCAGAAACACCCAAATCATCTTCATCGTCGTTAAGACGACGGCGGCTCCTCTCGTGCATCTCACGTTCTTCTTCTCGAACTAAAAGAAACAGACGAAAAAGAGTTACAAATAATTTTTAGAAATGCTAATATTCTAGTCAACTCATGTAGCTATGAAATACAATCTACGCGGACACACACGTAAAATAGAATAAGTCCCGAGGTAAATTTTAAAATGTGAATGAAAAGACGGTATTCATTGATAGATTGAAGCTGACCTGTATCAAGTACGGATGAATTAGCATTTTCAATTCGACACAGGTGGTTGTTATCTGACGCTCGGTGCTGTTTACGGAGTATTATGCCATGGCTGTGTCTCTAACGGAAAAATCTTACGAGAATCCAATTTACACGGAAAGAATTTCATGCAACAACCAGAAAAGCTTTTCCAGCTTCTTCTTCAGCGAGTCGCGGCTGTCATCGCCATGTTAAGTTAGGCATGTAAATGCTACCCCTGACAATGTGTCCATGTTCTCAACTAAAGCTTTGGTATGCAGTCAGTTGGTTTGTTTGCTTCATTGGTTGGGGTTTTATGCCATCGGTAATTCCATTATCATGACGTTGTGCCAGTCCAACAGGTAACGTTAACCACCACCACCGTCGCTGCAGTCACCAGCTATGGTGCAAAACGTCAAATCTGATAAACATATAGCACACGACACCACTACAAATCGGCTTCCCGTTGCTCCTTTAGCTCTGAGAGCACCAGGCCACAGGGAGGTCCAGCCTCCCATCTGTCACACATGACAGCCTGATGTGTACCCGCTGATATATGTTGATTCTCTAGCATTTTATGTCGCTTTTTTGCCACTGAGCTTACACCCAAGACCTTCAGCAAACTGTTATTGTTCCAACGAAAAAGATATGCTTTTGTATCCTTAGTCTATTGCATAAAACGTCAACCATAATCACACTTTTCTGACTCAAAGAAGAAGTTGTGAAAAATCGTTATCATTCTTCTTGTGACTATCGAAATTATGGAAGGTAACGTAGAGTGAAAACAGGACACCCGGGGATTGGGAAGGCAATACCCTGTGCATAGTATACTTAGCAGGTTTGTGCCGAAAAGCCGTTTGAACTGAAGTTGTGTGGTGTAATTTCGCTTAACTATTGCAAAACTAGTGTTATGTTAGTATACTCTAGATAGCGACATTTAAAAAATGATTTGTTTCATTTATTTCTCAAATGATTATTAGTAATATGGTTTATATATACATTTTTAACGAATATTGTTTACTACAAAGCACTTAGCGGCCAGACAAGCGCGAAGAAACAGCGAATAAAGGAACACGAAAATGACGAAAATTTAGAGTCGCCTGAAACGCAGCCAATGTTTCTCAAAACAGGATTAAGAAATCACTCGTGGAGGGCCTTTTTGTAAGTAGGTTACAACTCTGGTTTTCGGTGTTTCAGTCTCGGGAGAGACCGCTTGGACAAGGTTATATGACATGCTTTGACGCCCAGGAACCGATGTTTTGTCCAAGCGATCTCTACCTCGGCTGAAACACTGAGGTAAATTGTTTTAACAGTTACTTAGATGTGTCTGAAACTATAGAGCATCTACCGACAGTGTTTTTCGAATGTTACCTGCGGCTAAGGTAACTTAATGTGGTTTGTTCCCATTACGCGATAAGTCGTTAATGACTCACTAATTTTTTGATGATATCTTACTGAATGTAACCTTCGGGCGAAGTGTAAAAAAAAGCTTTAAAAGTTGTTAAAAGCAGAAAATCTCATCCCTTTATCTTTTCTATTCATTCAGTTCCCACAAAAAGTGTCAAAAAAATCTGAATTAATCATATGCAAGCTGATAATGTTAATATGGTACAGACGAACTATATTATTATTATTTTTTACCTAGTTAATAATTTCTTTTATATTAAAATAATATGTGTTCATAGTTTATCAATCCTGTTCATAATTAAATATAGCATTAAATCTAAACTTCTTACATCCATTCCCTTAAACTAATGACGGTAAAAATTAATTTAAACAGGTCAAATTTAGTACCTCTGTTGTGGAATCCTCTTTTTAAAAAAAATTTTAAAAAAAGTTTATGCTTATTTAAAGTTGGGCGGATACCTTTTAAATATTGGAGTAGCAGCTATTTCACCATACAGTTTGCTGTTATTCAGAAATCATGACATATTTTCTGGTGTAAAGTCGGTATTTATGAATTGCATTTAAAAAAAAATCAAAATTAATTTTCTTGAAATGGGGCGTTGTGGATTAACGAAAGCAATATGGTACAATGTAACTAAAAGTGACTGGCTAAGAGTAGTATGTTCCTGTCGTGCTGATGCTGTCTTGCTTAGCGCTGAAGGAAATTCGATTTGTCAACAGATCAAACACTACCATTTACTGTTGGACTATACCCTCTCTTATTAGCAAAGTACACACGGGCATGATGTAAACTAAATCATAAATCAATCAACATGCATATACACAATATATAAAAAAATTGTCTGGCAAATTTGGATAATCCCAAACAGTGTAAATGGACCAAAACGCAGTCGAAGATACGTGTCTGGTTAACAATGCAAAGTAAAGCCCTTTCGTGACTTTCGCGAATTGACGTAATTCACCTAGCAAACCCCTATCAAACGTTATTCCATATACACGTTACAACCTACGGATCTAAAAAAAAAATTAAAAAAAATATCTGCTTTAACCATTATAGGCTCAAATCAAAGAGAATATCCAAAGTGAAAGACTATCATAACCGCGACCACCGTTGTTGTTGTTGTAAGTTACTGGCTTTCACTGGCAGTGGTGAGTGGAGACACAGTATGATGTCCACTAAAACCAAAGGCCAGTTACGCCACAACAACACATACTGACTAGCCTCAAATGGGCTAACTTAATCGTTATCAGTTTTTGAATGCTAAAGTTAAATATATTTTATTTACCAAATAAATCTAAGGAATTGAGAACAACTTCAATACTGCTAATTGAATATCTCTTCCTATCAGTAAGATAAATTTGATCCTTAAATATACGATGGATGTGTATTGAAAAGTAAATCAATTGCTTTCATTCAGCTGGGGTTAACATTTTTAAAGTGTTTCACGTTTAAACGCATTTTGTCCACTGGATAGCTGACTACCCGTGATAGAAATATGGCTGTAAAGATAAATACCATTACTCTAAAATCGTTTGAAACCGGCTTCTTATTTTGTTGAATTTTCCTAAAAAGCGGAAGAAAAACTAATCACAAAAACGACATGGGGAATCCTTGGTCAACGATGTGAAATCAGAGTTTTCCTCATTTTACAAACATTAAATGTATAAAATTCGATATGTCAAATAGAAGTATCAATATTCAGCCTGCCAGCACGCGACTCAAATATATGCTACCGAATCTCCATAATCCAGGAAGACAAACTGCAGCCAAATTAAAACCAGAATGCCATATTATTGACGGAATTCCATTTAAAGACATACCTGCTGCCGCGGACAGCCTTAGCTTCTCATCTACAGACAGGCCACTGACCCCGTCCCCGACACAAAGACCATCTTCTAAAGCTTGGACGCTCATCAATACAGCGTGTGCCTCTTCAGCGCTCGTCATGAACGGTTTTCTACAAAGTAAATATTGGCAGGCAAGTCATTTAGCCAGTCTCATACAAGAAAACACGTTTTCAGTCACGACAGTCGCAACTGTACCGCCTTGAAAAATGCGAGACAGCCTGAAACAAGGAGCCTTTCTCACGCTACCGGAAGCTTGTTACTCAACACACGGCATCATGTAGATACAAAGGAATTAAGAAGATGTGATACGTTCCACAAATCCAGGAGTCAGTCTCACTACCGTGTGAAGTAAGCTTACAAACAGGGATGTATTTGTGAACACATATGCAACACGGAATTAGACAAGAGTAAACGTAGTTAACAACCTTCGTGTTAGATCTGTAGGCTAAAAGCATCTCAAGAACACAGAGATTTTAACATCTATACAGCGCGTTTTTCGTCGAAACTGTATTCTGTTGAAAATGCTCTTGATAATTTAAAAAGTCAACTGGTGTTATTGTCTACGTTATCTGGCCGTGATACTTGTAGATTTATATCACACAGCGATAAGCTGGATTTGTAAATAACAGTGTTCAATCAAATTGTTCGATCAGACTGTTTCATATTCAGTTTTGTTCTCTATGGATTTTTGCTGATCAGAGATACACTATTAAAGTTGTTGTCGTAAATTATGTAATAACAAGCTTTTAGTATGTATATATGCTCACTTGGTATTATAGTTTTCATGATAACTGGATAATTTTCTTAAAAACATACAGCACGTATTATTAATTCAACAATTTACCATAATATCGATATAATCCAAAATGGATTCAAATGTCAAATCAACTAATTGGTCATTACACCCACCTTTTATCTCTCTTAGCTGCTCCGTTTACCCGGAAACCTTTAGCGAATGGATTATTGTCTATTTTTAATTGCGTGATCTGAAAGAAATGGAAAGGTATTAGCAACTAAAGATACGGGAAAAGGGACAAAATGTGGGCTGAATAAAAAGATGACGGAAAGCTATGGCAGATAGTTTTTTTAAAGTCGATTATCAAGGCGTTGTGCAAAGTGAAATCTTCTTAAGCCTATCAATTTAGATATTCTACAGACACGATATACCAAATTTAGTTCTGGGCCATTTTTTATGCTCCAGGTCCCGTAAATAATTGCATGAAATTTAAAATACGACAAATGAAAATCGCTATTATTAAAATAAAATGATCGTGCAATTGTATATGTTATCTATATGATATGAAGGTCACAATTTAACGGTAATTGAATTTTGAACAGTGGTTTCTTTTTACGTTTATAAAATCATTGGAACGTAATTTGTACGAATCCGTATAAATCGATTGAATTCAATTCAATTTCCATGAGAGACCCTCATATAGATATTATTGATTCGATTTTATTTCGAACTTTCTTTCTGACCTACAAAGCTATAGGGATTGGTTGAACGAATAGATTAAATAACTCCTGAGAAAAGAGATATCCAATTGTATTCTCTAATAACGTAATAATACCTAATTGTTTGTTTGTAGTAACAAATAAATAAACAATAAAAGAAGAGTTCTCACCTTGGTATTTTGATATGCAGTGACGGCCATAAAAGCTGTTTCCTTGAAAACGAAAGTTCGAAATCTTTTATAAGGTAATTTGGACAAATCACTGGCTTGGACAAGGTGAAACCGAGGCTGATATTTGTGCATCGAATTCAGGATGACCTGTCGTTTAGAAAAAACAAAATTGCATTTCATGATAATTATCATATACTATTATGATTGTTTATGGATTGACCCTCCCACAAATAACGACGGTAAATATACGAGAAAACTAACTTTTTCAAACAATCTATATACCAGGATTAGCAGGTAATTTGTTATTTTCTGGGCTGTTAAAGGCACAAATTTTTCTGTTCAGTTTGATAATGTTAAGCTAAAGGTAAATTACTGGTGTAAATTATGCATTTTAAAATGTTGTAAATTACTTAAACACAGGCTGTATGTATATAGCTGTAGGCTATGTATTCAGCCGGGAAGGTTCCTCATACTTGATTTTTTTTAAAAATTTAAAATACATTTAAGGGGGAAGGGGATCAATTTTAAGACTTTATAACCAATTGAGAGCGTAAAGTTAACAAAACTTCATATATAGTCTGATCCTAAATTATCAGAATAAATCGGACGTATTTTCAGATAACTTTATATTTTAAAAAAAAAATGTGTTTTAATTTAAGAGCTATCAACAATGAACTATAGCTGAAAACGTTTTGCTTTTATATTCAATGTGGGGAGTTATATGAAGCGTTAAAAAATTAAAACGTTTTGAAAATCAAATTTAATTTTGTAAAGACTTTCATTCTTCGTCGTATTTGCCTGGAGAAGTTTGAAATTAAATGCAGCTTTCTTTTGAAAGCAAATAATTGTAAATAAGTTGAACATTAAAATACATGCATTGCATTTCTTCTCCACCTCACGAACTGCATGACACACAACTTTGAACCATAGTGTAATTTAGAATGTCTTAAGTTGTTTGAATAAAATATGATCGGAATGTTGTAACATAGTCTTTATATACTTTAAATAATAGCTAAATAGTTTAAAAATTAAAACACTACACAACTTATAAGCTACTTGGACGATTAATATAATACGTTCATCGTCGACGTTCTTGGGTCGCAAGCCAATTATTTCTAAATGATATACTTAAAATATGAATGCTAAAAACTTAGATGTAACCAACTAATGTCAAGTGGAATTAGCGAAGGGTATTTAACAGTTCATACATAGAGTCACTCTTCACGAGTCAGTGTTAATATTAATGAGTTGTGTGAATTTGAGTAATTAATTTGAAAGCAAGTTACATTATAATTTTAAATATCAGTGTGAAATTGTTATTAGAGTCGACCAGAAGTAGCTTATGTAAACTAAAATAGAAGTTATATAGTGCGGGTGTGCTTGACAAAGTGTAGAATCTATACACTGGTGTTCAAATGGAAGGACGTATTGCATGCTAATATAACAACAACACTATGGATTTTCCACTTCTGGTTATTGTTCCGGAAAGCGATCTTACAACAATTGTTTTTGCATGTGGTGGGTATCCATGCTAGAAGTAATAATTATAAAGTCTCAAAAGAAATGTTTTGCCCAAGTATGGAGAGAGAAGACTTTTATAAGCGTATAATCAAACTTTTTTAAAAAAGCAGTAAGAATGTTCCTTTTGTTTGGCATTTAACGTCCTACTCAAGTGTATTTCAGTCTACGTGAACTGTGCATTAACTGGGAATGATGTTATACCGTGAAGGAACATCATTTAAAAAGAAGCACCCGCCAACCGCTGCCACCAAAAAATCTGTCTAGATTAGCTCAGATCACAAGACGACCTCGAGCTCCTGAGCGCTACATTAAACATGAGTTACCAAAACGATACCCAACTTATTGAGTCTTTACTAGGGGAGTTAGAAGTTGAGGCACTAAAAAACCCACATGGCTTTATGGATACAGTTGTACCGGTGTCAGAATAAACAAAACATGTTTGGTTAAAAATCAAACCAGAATTTTTCTTGTTTCAACACAGCAATACGATTGTTGATGGGATAGCAGGTCAACGGACCAACAAGTACTGTTTGTTGCAGACCTGCCGTAAGAAAACACTTCTATCCACTTTAGCACCTTTTTGGAAAAGTCCGTACACATATTATCACTGAGATTGTCAATGGTCTTTCAAAATGAGTAAAAGTAACTATGGTAGCTTTCTGACCAAGGGCACTGTAACCTGATCGTTGTCATGGATCTTGTTTAGCACTAGAGGTATATTGATTAGCCCTCAGAAGACAACACTTTTCATTCATGGTTGTGTTATTGTGACAATAGCACCGCCAGGATATGAGTGATATGTTCTTGAATACGATGTTAAAAATCAATTTGTTGTCTTACCGCCCCATAATTTTTTTAAATCAATGAATAACAATATAACAAGAATAATTTTTGAAACATGTCGAATGACTTGACAACACGCCTATAGAGGTTCGCCCTCTTCGCACTAAATCAAACCGCAACACAATAACCAATAAAACAACACTATGAGGTATACGAGATGGATTTTGATATTGTATTACTACGGCTCAAGACAACAAGTCCAACATGTAGACAAATTATGAGAATTTAATTGTCATAAACGATTTGACCAGAACATGAAATAAATAGTAAATGAACACGTTCTCGATGTAGTGTAAATGAGTTGAAAACAGGCGCCTTTGTTTCATGTTCCTCGGAAAAACAATCGTACGTGTCCCCTCTATGTGTTAGCTTGATACAAGATGATTGTGACTGTACTGGACGTTAAGGAAACCTAGGTGTCGTGTTAATTTACCCCCAGAAACAATATTGACAAATAACCCGCCAAACACACACAAAAATTACTAAAACTGACAAAAAGATACAGGCAGACGACGTCAATAATTTTTTATTAACATAAGAAAATCTAAATATTTAATGGCGAAGTTTGGAGGAAAAGAAAAGATTACATATGTGTTTCTAACGGCACAGGTTCAGTGGAAGGCCATTGGCGAATGATGACACCTTGGCGCCTCTCACGAAACTAGCTAAAGAATATTCGAAGACAAGAATTTAACAATTGTATATTGAGATATGGTGAACTATGAAACATTTAATCTACATTTATCGATTTGTAATTGATCAACATTGGGGATAACTACTAAATTGCTTTCCGTGATATGGTAGAGTATGCATAGAAATTTTATCATAAAACTTCTCCTATTTTAGCGACGATGGTTGTTTACACATCTAAGTTCATTCAAAAATGTGTTCAACCGTTAAATTGATGGATTAAGAATACTGTAAACAAATCTCAAACTTTATTGTTGTGGTTTTATTATTATCAAAATTGCTTTTGGAAAACATTAATATGCTTCAGGCAAGACAAATTATTGTACGATGAATTGTCAGGAATTGAGTAACCCTGGACGAAGGTCCTAATGAAACAGTGAAAATGAATATAATCGTCAGATAAAGTCTCTTTAACATTTCCCAGTTAGATTCTGCTCTTTTTTAAAAATTTACATTGCTATTTCTATCAAATTAACATCTTTTTTATAATTAATCTGAATTCAGAGACATGTGCGTTCTTTTATTTAATTTATTTATCTCTTCATTTTCAAATAAGCCCCGAAAAGTGATATTAAATGTCTTTCCGCAAAGACACAAAGCCATAAATTCACTGCTGGGGTGAGTCAAGGTGGTTTTTTCCCTCCTATTCACTTAACCTAACATACCTGGCTAATTAGCTTGGGCGCTCTAATTAACAACGATTACCGGTTTTCACTATAAAGCTAGAGATTATAGTCTTACTTAGAAAAACGTTTGGGCATGTCAGTTCAAACAGAAATGACCTTTGGTCCATACTTTGTCCCAAACAATATAGCCGGGTTACGCAATGCAATAGTTTGACATAGACACCACCACACTGAAAGTAAAGGCACAGCTTACAGCCATTTTATGAAGAAAAATAGAACTTTAATTTATCCTTGAACATATCATTATGTCAAAAGGCTTAATATATTGACAAAAGTAAACAAAAAAGCAATCATTTACAAAACCTTTTATGGAACTTTAAATAACAAAGCTAAATATTTCCAATGTATCTATTCATAGCCAAGAATAGCTAAACATATATATTTTTTAAATGATTGGCTCTCAGAACTTACAGATTTGCATATAACATGTAGGTGTTTCCTAGTGGTTCGATGAATATAATTGTGAAATTATCAATGTTTAAAACGACTTATTCATCTCTAACAAAAGCATTGGTATTGATTTGAATAGGTTGTATATGCTCCACTTTGCTGTCAATTTTTGAAACAATTCAATCAAGAATGACTACAATTACTGTCTGTCTATAAATTAAGGCAAATTTATTCCAGTTCGCACGCTTAGTTATTACGGAAGAATAGGGATTCCCCTTATATCCAGTATCATGATTCGGCGATAAATATGCGATACAGTCGATCAATCAAAACTCCATGATTGATATGGATTCCCTTGAAATTGTCCCAACAACACGCAGCATGAGAATTCACCTGAATCTTTTTTTTTAATTATACGAAGTGACAACAAGCAAATAGTGTAATCCGGATATAACCATATCCAGTTGCGGGTTCTTGTTCAAAATCCGGCTTGTTCAGGCTGTAATTTCCCTGTGAATCGTCACAGACAGTCATTTACTTGTCTTAGTATCCCAATGATGGTTAAGCAGTGAAAGGTTCAATTAACGCAGTACACACCGTCAGCTGGTAGGTTTCTCGGAGTTGTTATTAATCAAAATGGCAAAAGTAACGGAAATACATTCTTTGTTGCTTGTCGCCAAATCGAGACAAATCTCTGTGAAAGCCGAGTACGTGCCTCAGGTTCTTCTAAGTTTAGTATTATTTGCTGTTTGTGTTCCACATCTCTTGACAGTCGCCTCTTAAATACACTATATGCATAGTTTATTAATACAGCTGGTACAGATCAACCGTTCAATGGGGAAGGTTAGATTTTTAATTTGTTTTGTTTTTTTTTCTTAAAAAACAAAATGGGTACGTGAGATTCTAATTCGTCAAGTCCTTACATTTCCAGGATTGATAATAACTTTTATATACTAATACACTATTACACTATTACAGGGCGGCTGACGATTAACTTAAAAGCTTTGCATATGCTCTAGTGTAAATTCATATTGTACACTCTTAGAATCAAAATATTACGCAAAAGTTGTACTTTTGGTCCGTCTTAGTAATAAAGAAAGTTTGATTGAATTCCTCAGTGATTTTGTTGGAATGCAGACAAATAAACTCATTAAACAGCTGCTAAATGAACAAACTCAATAACACCACCTGCGTATAATAGAGCTGACACAACAGGAATACAAACCATCTGAAGCTTAGTGACCAGATTGTGTCAGTTTTAGGGGGTTATTTCTACGCCTTTACGTGTAAACTCTCTGTTCGTGAAAATCTTGAGAGCCACACCGGTCTAGTAAGTTCAGTTGACAAGCTAAAGACTAATCTGTTGTGATGTATATTTGTCATTGTCAGAACTTGTATCAAGGGAGCTCTATTTTATCTCAATTAAGACACGCTTTAGTTTCAACAAGTCATAGAAAAAACAATGGTACAGGGATTAGCGAAAATACATGCAACGCGTACGGTATACCACAATCTCTAGTCTCTAAACGGATGGCGGCGGGATACCACAATCTCTAGTCTCTAAACGGATGGCGGCGGGATACCACAACCTCTCTTCTCTAAATGAAAGGCGGATCTTAATTGATAATTTTAACAGGCTAGTATATTATTTATTTGGTTAGATCTTTGAAATCCATACTACCGTTCCTAAAGTATACAAAGTTATCGGCCTTAAATTGTCAACAATATGTAAGCTCTTTTGAAAGAACGACTGATTTCAAGCTGTTCTGTGAGAGAACGATTGGCGTCACGACGTTCTATAAGAGAAATACAAAATAACTTTTCAATAGGGTTGACCATCTGAAACTTCCAAATTATATCTTCATAAATGCAACTAAACATTTCCCGACTGAATGCGTGTTTACTCATAACAAATAAGGGAGATGTATTTTAAAATAATTAACTCGAAGCCTGTGCAAAATGGAGAAGAAAAAAAACAACAGTATTTAGCTTATTTCTTGTTCAACCCACTTTTACGCTAATCTCTTAAATGGCTACAAGTATTGTTCATTGTTTTGGTATTTCAGTTCATGTACAGATAAAAAAAAAACTCCATATAATCATTGCATTTACAGCGCAAGACCCGAACACTTTGTATTGCACATATTTTAAAAAAGCACCAGTTCCCGTGAAACTTGCACTAACTGCACGCCCTTTCAAAGATATGGATACATTTTTTCTCGACAATAAAAATATACAACCAGAACACAAATGCACCCGAAGATCTGAAAATCATCACTGCGAGTATTTGACAGGTATTCGTGTCAAAAAGATTTGAAGGCATGATTGACAATTTATCTCTGTGTGTGTCATGCTTCAAACTGTCAAGTGAATTTTTAATGCAGTAAAATATCTTCCAATTCATTTAATACTAGTTTACCTTTATCTGCTGAAGAGTGCCACTACACGGGAGATAACTTGATAAATTACAATTGAGAAATAGTACAAAACCTAACTACCACTACAATTTACGTGTGCATGGATGGAGGACAAGTGAGCTAAATAGGTATTATGGAGGATTCAGAAATAGAAGATTTTGTGATGAAAAAAAAATATTTATAAATGATTGAATGTGAATTTTATATCTGATGATATTAAGTGATTACAATCCACACGCAATAAACAATTCAACAAACAGGATGAAAATATCACAATATGCAGAAAGTTCGTGTGACGTCATGCTTTATTGTTTAACTTTTATCATATCCTTCATTTGTTTTTTTACAACACCCCAATACTTTTATTCAGATGTTCGCACGTGTTTGAACGGGATGTAATTCTTCGCAATAATTTATTTCGTACGAAAATCTATAAATTTAGTGGACCAGTTAATATTTGTTAACATGTTATGGAACAAAGTCTTATAAATAGCCCTCAATCTAAGGACCCTTTATTTAGAGCAAAGCAAAACTGTCTTTACTTAGCACTGGAAGAAGTGTCCGCCGGGCAACAAATCCACCCCTTAATCAGTCAGGTGTACCATGCGAAAGCCAGATAATATAATTTTGTTACAACAGTTGCAGACACTGTCTTCAGCCAGGGACAAAACTGTTGAGGTATCCGAGTCCATCACCTTAGTATGGATCAAAAGCTTGACCAAAGGACTCCGTGTTCTTCCAACAAATTTATCAATATCCAATGGGATCACAGAGCTAAGTTGTTGCCAAAATGTTAACCTGCATAAACACCGAGAGTCGCAACGATTTGTGTCCAACTTCTTCAAATACATCTGTGTATCGTCCGCGCGGTGGAGGATAATGTGTGTTTAGTGTAGCAAAAGCTGTATATATTGTTTCCTAAATTATGTTGTGAAATGGCAAGAATGTAACTTAAGCTAGAAGAAGTTCTTATGTTCAGTTTTCTACTTTACAAGAATGTAACTTACGCTAGAAGAAACTCTAATGTTCAGTTTTTTACTTTACAAGAATGTAACTTAAGCTAGAAGAAGTTCTTATGTTCAGTTTTCTACTTTACCAGAATGTAACTTAAGCTAGAAGACGTTCTTATATTCAGTTTTCTACTTTACCAGAGGTTCTATCACTATGTGCCACGTATCAAAGGCAAAGTAAAGAAGCTGCTATTTTGTTATCGTTTTTTTTCTTCTAAAAATGCTATACAGTTACTGGAGGTTCCTAGTAACTCAAAAATAGTTATATTGGCTTTACATTTTTTTAAAGACGCTATTGTTTTATATAATTTAAATACTAACTGTTTCTTAATGTTTTTTTGGGGGGGGCAAAATACACGTTTGGATACTTCCTGTCAGCCTGCTATTAATCCTACACATAACTAAACAATAATTGTAATTAATTTAATTCAATTGTTTGTCAGTGCATTTCACATAATCGGATAAATCTCCTGGCACATACATACTATGTTTGTCACATTCATTAGAGTACATGGCGGTATTCAAACATGCGCAATATTCCGAAGTTGCAGGGCGTTATTCGAAATGTGACTAAAATAGCATGACGTTGTTCGAAACATAGTGTGAATTAACACCGTATCTTTGTTGAGTGGTTGAAAAATACTACTTCGTACTTGTCGCTAAGTGGAGGCAATACGATTGAAAAAACTTAATGAATGAAAACACGTGTGCCAATGGCTGTGGTGTATATATTTTACCATCCACAAAAATTTGGGTGTTTTGTTAACACACAAACAACATTTTTGTTTAGGATATTTGTCCCGCCACGAATGTACTATGATAGTTAATCCTGAACGAATGGCATTATCAATAGACTGCATTCACTCCATTACTAGGTGGTAATATTTTTACTGGTTAAAAACTATGAATGAATCTATATCAAAAGGTCCAGAAAACTATATATTTGTAATCATGTTAAGTATTCATATGCACTTTTGTTGAAACAACTTGATAGGTGTAATAAATTTATTCAATGCCTTTTGAGAAGTTTCTCTTAACCGTTATATAGGTGATATAATTATATGAAGTGTTGTATATATTTCACAGATTTATACTTACAAATCCATTTTTATCTGCTATATCATTGGTTAGTTTGAGCTTGTGGAATGATACCACGCGCTGCATCCATCGCTCGCCGGAACAAGGGGAATCTGGGTGAATGTACATGCGCTTAGGCATTTCCGGGTCAGCTTTTCCTGCCACTACCCAATGGTTGTTATGGAATTTATACCGACAACTGTCCACCGACACAATGTCCATTAACAGAATATACTGACACTTTTTATCCAGTCCCGACATACGAACTTTATAAGGAGGGAACATTCGTCTGAAAACAAAAACAGAAGGACGTATTATTGAGAGGATTCCTAATAGCATACAGACGACCAAAATCCAAATAACAGAAAATATTCAAGAGCAATATTATCAAAAAGTAGGGCTTTATTTCAGACAACACGCGCAAAGAGCAAAATGGAATGCAAACAGACAAATATAAACTTAACTAAGTAGACATGTAGGCTGCATGTAATATAACAAAGTCAAGGGTACATCACCGCAGAAGTGTATTAACCAACATTTTAACTGGGCTGTAGTTTTTCTCAGCTAGACACCAAACCAATATGAAATGTGTTAAAACAGATAAAGCTAGCATGATTAAGACGGTAAAGGTATACCATGGACTAAAACCTACGATGTCCCATGCATCGCTGCTCAACTATAAGCACGCAAATGATTCGAACACGAACGTTTCATCACTATAGTTTGTTTGTTTGTTTGATTGGGGTTTAACACCGTACTTAATGTTATTTTGCTCATATGACGTCGTGCTAGCCCAGTGGGTTTGGGAAACCATCTAAGGCACCACTGGCAACAAACAAAGACAAGACAGGACAATACCGGGCAATCACAGGATCTAGTACATAGACATCGCAAACAGATCGGCTTCATGTTGCCCCTTAGCTCTGAGCGCACCAGGGCAACAGGAAGCTCCTTCCCAATTCTCCGCTCGACACAATTGAAGATAGAGTGTCTGGTGTCTGACTAGATTATTAATTGTTTCGAACTTTACAAAATATGTGTACATGACATCACGTTAAAAGTTATACTGTGGTTTTTAGGGTTGGGTTAGGGTTGAGTGTGGGTTTATGTTAAAGGTGTAAGCATTACCACAACGCTAAGAATTGACGTACTCTTACACGAAGGACTGGTCGTCATTTATTGTGAGCGTCACGCTGGAATGGAATGCCTTAATGTGACAGAAATGGAAAACCCAATTATAACAGGAGCAATATAATGTTAAACGTGTGTGGGTATGTATTTGTGTAAGCTATATCATGTTAAAGTTAGGAGGACCTAATCTTATCTGAGGTGTTTTTAATTATGGAAATCATTTAAGCGTTGGTTTTGTCAAGACCAAATTTCCATAATTATGGAAGGACTTAATCTGATTTCAGGGGAGTGTTTTACAAAAGTATTATAATATTTTGAATAAATTGGAGAGAGAAAAACTTGATTGCCTCCACTGGGATTGTTACAGGCCCATCACTCTAACGACTGAGCTACAGAGACTCACGGCAGAATCCCGAATTCTAACCCAGTGAAGACGGCGATTTTCTCTCTACAAATATTATCATAATTATTCAAACTAAGATATCCTTTGCCCAGATTATTTTTGTAAAAGTTAACATTGTTTAAGAATACCTGATTTTAAATTAGGACACGTGTATGTGGTGTTTGTACAGGCTCTGTTTCATAACCATTTTATGTGGAGATGAACACCTTATAAAAAAGGTAATATTAAATATATGAAATCTCTGGGGCAGTAAAGGGATCTAATGCCATATTATTCGTTAAAATATATTAAAAAATGTGAAAATATGTACAGGGTCAATATGATGGCTACATTCCAAGTACTACTAAATTTCACATTTAACTTGCTCTGGCGATTTAATGCAAGATATTGGGACACCTTTTTGTCTGCAAACTTTAACTGAACAATCACTAGATAAGACTTAGGTTGTGCCAAAAATAAACACATTCTTTAAGTGAACAATCACTGGATAAGACTTAGGTTGTGCCAAAAATAAACACATTATTTAAGTGAACAATCACTGCATAAGACTTCCGTTTTGCCAAAAATAAACACATTATTTAAGTGAACAATCACTGCATAAGACTTCCGTTTTGCCAAAAATAAACACATTCTTGAAGTGAACAATCACTGGAAAAGACTTAAGTTGTGTCAATAATAAACACATTCTAACTAGTCACAGGACAGGGTTGTGTTCGGTCGGTGATTACATTGATTTGTACACACTAGATAAACTGTAAGGTATATATTCACAAAAGTCCGCGAAAACACAGCAGCTTTCTGCGCCCTGGTACTCGCTGGTGTATGGGACAACAGAACACAACGTGTATGTGCACACTCTTCCTTTTTTACCATAGACTAAAACAACTGTGGTTTTCCTGTAATATTTTCCTTGTCAGGTTGTTGTTTGGCTTTTAACTGGTCGTCACCCGAGAAAAGTTAACTTCAGTACATACCAGCCATACCTCAGTCAAATAAACAAAATTAAAAATATATAACCTGGTATATACCTAAAGACTGGTTCATTCAGATAACGAAAATTAGAATATCAAATTTATTGACTTCGCTATTAACAGTTATCTTATGAAATAAGGTACTAATATATGGTACATAAAGAAAGTTCAAGCTTTGAATACAATGTTTAGCAGCCTCTTTAAACTGACACACCTGGACACGGCACATTATATATATATGTTCATGTAGATCAATTTCAAAAATAACAGCGCGAAATTCTTCCGCGAGTGACAATAAATGACAGGAATCTGTGGGATTATAATATAGCGAGGTGTCTATAGAAATTATCGGAGAGGACTGGGGCAAATCGCTTCTGGTCAAACATAATGTCTGGTCAAGACGAAGGCCAAACTACGCGTGAAATTACAAGTATTTTTTTGTCCGTGTGAGAACCCAAACTTGAATATAAAAGCATGGGAAAATATTTTTCAAAAAACATATATATTAGGCAGTATATCGGATAATATATAAGACATGTGCGTGTTGTACTTCATGTTCTTAAAGTGGATTTTCACCATATCAGCCAAGTTATACAGGTACCGGCCTATAGTACAGATGTGGTTTTACGTAAGACTACCGTATGATGTCATTTAGTGTAATATCCAGGTAACAACCCTTGGTATTTATTTATTCTTATATAAAGCCACATAAAGGAAACGAAAATCGCATATTGATTTATAACTAATTTCATATCGCAAATGATGCATCTGCAGAACATTGACAATGTATTCAATGCAAATAAATCCAATGTACTTGTGACGTCACAATATCAATCTAAAACTATTAGACGTCATCCAACGGTTTTTGTTACCTTTATTAGAGCTTCTGGTAACTTACGCGCTTTACATTACTTTCTATATTCATCGAAGCAATTGGCCAACATGAACAACTCGAAGGTGACATTTTTTGGTTTTTAATCCAATGTTTCACTTCAGCCAAAAATTACTAAAAGACATCAAAGAATTAACTTTAAACCAGTTTTAACGACGTCTCGTCTGCGAGGTGTTTTGTGTGTTTGTTTTGTTCTTCTGATATAGTTAAAGTAACGCACCTTTTCCGCAATGCTGAAAAAGAAATTACCTTTAAACTGACAAACCACGAGAAGAGAAAATGAAAGGCATTTACTTGGCAGTTGCCAGTGTAGATAACGAAATATGCATGGTTGTGTCAAAGACCACCAAAGCGATAGTACTCGGGTCAGCTTGGTTTATTTCTGTATTACATGGGTTGTTTAAAGATAAACCACGATTTATTCTGCTGAAAAGACCAGTAGGTGGTAAGTCCAGTGCAATAACAGTAGTGTTATTTAGTTTTATTAAAAATACATTATCGAAACTTCGAGCAAAGATGAAGTTATCTGTGTTCGAATTACACTATACATGTGTATGTTACTCAGTCGAGTGTATAGGGGACGTCACGTAATAAAGCAGGGTTTATTCTTTGAAAAGTACTACCCAATATCCACAAAACAACTTCAGTATTTCTTAAAGTTAGCTAATTTTCACTTGACTCTGCAGACATAAACACCATTCTATTGTGTTTCTAAAGGACACACATCTTTTCAAAATGGAAACTGATTTTTTGTTCTTCGCATTTTCGCATTTCGCACTGAAATTAGGCTCAATTTGCAGGTGTTTATAGTACTGTCAATCCTAATTGCTTCTAAGTCCATGGACAGATGTCGCCATCGTATTGGGTATGTTATGGGGTTTTTTACCTTTTCTCCAACATGCCAAAGCATCATCTTTCGAAACATATAAACATGTAAAATTGAATTTAATCAATGAAAATAAGTGAACGAATGTTGTAAGAAGATTTAATCTATGGTTTATAGTAATTTAGCTTGGGTGACATCCGCGTACCTGTTCTAGTTTAAATAAACCGATCTGTTAGCTTGGTGATTGAAGCCGTGCCTAATAAACTGACAACATCATCTAGCATTTTCCTTATTTTGGGAAAGATAACGAAAATAGTTAAAACAGGTGCTTGTTTACAAAATTTTACAAAACGAGCCCCTTAAAGAAAGTTGTTTGGCTGAGGTGATCTAGGAGGCTGACATTTAATCTGCTGGAACTGACGGTCGTGGGTTCGATTCCTTCAACAAGTCCATGCTTCTCATACTGAGCTAATGTTTATTTGCAAATGACATACACATAACTTATTTCAGACAAATAGGGGTAAATTTGTTTCAAGCTAATTCCTGTATCGAATCTCTGGTATTTAAAACCGTAATGCTCATTCGTGCATTAAATGACCAATCGTCAATAATTAAGCCCAATAAAGACATATCAAACACTATAATAACTAGGACACTAGAGTGTTTATAGATATTAAGTCATTTGTTTCTCTCCATATATGCATTTCTGTCCAATACCTTTAGGAAACCTAGAATAGTATGCTAGATAACGGCACCAATAGCTTTTAGGAAAAAGGGTGAGAAGAAAGAAAATAATTTAGTATAGAAGAAACTGTCTAAGTAGTGGTTATCTTCACCTTCGAAATACCAACGAAAGAACTCGCAATACTATAAGGAAATACCGTAATATGCTATCTAAAGAAATGTTATTATATTATGATTGGATACACCAATAAATATAACATAAGTCAAATTACATCACAAACTTTTATATAACTTGTTAAACGGTTTGAAAAAACAGAAATTATTCAATCTAATCCATTTTTTTAATTGAATTATTTACGAACCCCTATGTTTAATTTATGCCAAACTTTGGCACGATGTGATATTATAAATGTCTACTGGGATCAGAATATATTCATAAGGATTATACATATATGAATTAGATTGTATAAATACTCAGCATTATATTGGTGTTTTCTGTGGTACGTATATCGTTTCAAGGATTATATAATGGTATAACTATTGATGAATTTGATTGTATAAATAGTCAGATATATATGTCGTTGTTGTACAACCAATAGTATCATAAGGCTATTCGAAGGGAAAACTATTTATTAATTTGATTGTATAAATAGTCAGGTATATATGTCGTTGTTGTACAACCAATAGTATCATAAGGCTATTCGAAGGGAAAACTATTTATGAATTTGATTGTATACATACTCAGGTATATATTTCCTTATGGTAAAGCCTAAATGTGACGAACTGTAGTATTAAAGTGAAAATATTTTAGCGGATCCGGTTCACTGAATGTCAGCCGTTCATATTTCAGTTTTAATCTACTATGACAACGATAGATTTACCACGCAACACTTGTCACAGTAAACGGGGAAAACATTAAAACTTTGTCGCCTTTTGTTTGACATTGAGTGTTAAATTTGCTAAAAGCCAAAAGGGGCATTTAGGCTTAAAGCAACAACAAAAAAATATATAATATCTGTGTACCACAAGTAAACCACAAATTTAGCTATAAATTTTGAATATATTATGTAAGTAAAACATTATTTTACTCACAAACCGATTATGTTCAACATAAAATATAATGTACCGGCAAAATAATAGACAAAAATCTATAGAGATTAGTGACATTTTAACTTGCACCAGAGCCATCCGTAGCCAAGCAATATAATACTCTTGGATGTGGTTGAATGATGCAATATATTCTTCCAGACATAAAATATTCCCGGTCAACTGCGCACATTCGGAACTAATCTAAAGTTGGCATTACACAGTCATCAATTAACACTTCAAATTTAAAATAATCATAAAAATGATACGTTATAGTCTGGAAATTAAAGCGCATTCTATTTCTGTACGACCGTATGTAGAAATCAACTTTAAATACTTTACAAAAAATAAAATAATTTACAGAAAATAACGGATATATAACTTTGCGTTTCTGGCGTATTATTGCCTATACATCGATTGGTCACGTGTTTCCAGTTGGTCGATTTTATGATAATAACAGTCGCGCCAGCGGTCAAATTCAGTATAGGTATTACATGGGATGGCGTGTGAACTCCATTCCAAATTACCTGGAGTCATGTGAACGACTTATCATATATGCATAGGATTAAGGGCTACAAACTGACTTTGAGTTGAAAAAGGGTAAAATATAAATCTTGCATTGCAAGTTAAATAAACCAAGGTGTATGAATTTGTTGAGTATATAGCGATGCGTACCTTTTTCTAGGGAAGGTTAGCTCTGGAGCGTGAAATCTCTCGCCATCAGGATTAGTTTGTAAGGCGGAGAGTGGAGAAGACTAATTAACCCTGCACGCTTAGTGTGACAAGGGTGAACACACTGAGACTTACCTGCCAGCTTTTGTAATCACCATCTCAGTGCCTAGTTCATGGAACCTGTCCCACAAATCTTGACCGTCTAATTCCACCTTAGGATCGTCGTCAGCTTCAGTATCCACTCCGGGGGCCGGGGTATTTCCACTGGGCGACGGGGTACTAACGGGAGAAGAGCTTGCCACAGGTGGAGTAGAAGGGGGTGTATTACATGTAGTACTGTTAGAAACCACTGTAGAAGATGTCGAAGTAACGGCCAAAGAGTTTGGTGAAGTTGAAACAATAGGTGGCCATTTAAACGCTGTTTCCTCCCCATCCTGACGTACGGGGTAAGGGCGTGAGGTTTGGCAAGGTGGACTCATCCCGCTGTCCGAACCACTATCATCAGCTGAGCTAGGCCTCAGACTAGCGTTCCATGCCATTTCTAACAGGACATCTGTGAAAAAGAGATCCACACACACGGCGTCAAATTATTATATGTACTAAGCTGTAAGACAAAAGACCTCTCATTTCCACTGTGGGACCTGTCGACTCAACTGCTAAACAGCTCGCTCTGATTGGCTAGCGGCGTCAGCGCGGCCACATTGGACAAGCAAGGCGTTTGTTTTGTCAAGACTGCTTGAGTAAGCTTGCGAAAAATCTTACACATAAGGTCCTAAATTTTACCGCTTTCTGGCGACACTGATATTATCCGCTGTTTAGAGAAATTCAAGTTTGACAAGTGCGCCATGCAACGACAACAACGTGTTTTAGATAGCTGAAACTCTTACAAACTTAAGAAACAAAACGCTACTTGTTTTCTGATATTTTACACAACATCCGCTTTTATATATATACATAATATATATATATATAATTTTTCTCTCTTCATTTATTCAAAATATATATACATATTTGTAACTGTACTTCAACTGATAGAGATAGGTATTTGCTTTTTACTCCAAGATTTATGAAATTGTTGGTCGACTAATAACTTTGTCTTTACGTACGGCATAACCATTCCCCTAAATGCTACTATAGAACAGAACATTGAGTAGTATTGACAGGGTAAAATGGTAAAACGAAATTGACAATTGCATATGATATAACACCACTGACAAACTGACGAAAAGTTGTTTTTTTTAATATTACTAACCTGGATATATTTGCATATATTCCTCTTTATTTAAAAAAAAATAAACATAACAACATTGCTACACTACACAGGTTAGTAAAACGAAACTGCTCAATTCCAATACTTGAAAATGACATTAAAGTAACTGTCAATCACCATAGGTTAGTTGTAATATGTTTCACTATATTTTTATATTTTAACGAGAGTGAGGTCAGTTTTTGTGACCCGATTATTTTGTAATATAGTTTTCTTCAATTTACTGTGTAAACTTTTTTCAACCGGTTTAAGACGTACCTAGTCTATTTACATTATTAATAGCATGAGGAATTTAAAAAAACAAAAAAACATTATGTTGAATGCCCTTGGAAGACGAACAGACCACGGTTTAATACCATATCATAAAGCAGGTATGATTAGTTACAGCAGCATATATATATTGGCTTTAGGTCAACCAAATGAAGGACCTAGTCAAGGAATATTGCTAAAGCCTATGTTTAAATATATATAATTCATATATTTATTTCAATGTGAGGAGAAGCTTTTGACAGATATCAAGAGGCATTATAAATTCATCTTTAAAAGTGAATGTCCACTTTTGTAATAAACTGAAAGTCTGAACTTTTTCAGAGAAACCGTACAACAAAACTTTTATGCAAAAATCTCAAAACATTCGTGAATTCCAAAATCACCCTATTGGTCAATATACCGCCATAAAATTGCTCTTTCCTTATGTTATTTTTGGTTTTTGCTTCCGTAACAATTTCAACCTATGGTACACAATACCTGGACTAATTAATACATGTAGTTCAAAAATATTATTCAAAACAATTGCATTTTAGCCTTAAACGATACAGATAGGTTTTGAACATAAGTTTTATGTAGATTTTTGGATGATGAGATTCTTCTTAAATGATTGACATTTCGGTGTCATTGCTATTTATTTCTGGAAATACACACACTATAGTCCTGTGCATTGTTTTAAACTCACCTTGGTGGAAACCGCCTGAGCTGTGGTTTTTATTCTTCGTTTCACAACTTAAACAACCTAAAAAGTTTAGATGATATATGAGCTCTTTCGCCGAACTTTAGCAGTCTTATATTTATTTTCTCTACAGTATTCCACCAATGATTTTTCATTTTTTGACAACCAAATCATACTAAACTCTTCCGAAAATACTAGTCTGAAAACAGGCAGACCTTTAATCTGAGTAAATGTCACAAAGAGTTATCTAGAATTCAGTTAACCAGGCTAAGTTTAACAGGTGGTAGCTTACTCGATTCACTCTGACTTTATCTACCTTTATTCCGCAGGTGAGCGTAAGGCTGATTATTACCGAGTCTGATAAATACGTCAGGTAATTTAAGGAGTTCACGGCTGGATGAATTCCGAGTTAACTTCTTTATTCCAGACAACTCAGGTGAAAGTGTTTTTACCACTTGGCTGGCAATTCACACTAGCCAGCTAAACTCTTAACGGATTGAAGGAGTTCATCTATACGCCAGTTATTTCAAACCTGTTATTCTTCAACATTTTCATAGTATTTATTCACTTATATAAGCGTTTGGGTAATGTAGCAGAGAGAAGTGAAGATAACAATTATGTTTATAGCGATAATGTCCTAAAATAAAAAAGCACAATGCAATGTACGGATATAAAATCATTGAGATGAAAGTGTTTTATTAAATCTATACTGCTATCCTCTGTACAATCGTAAGGCGCGGTTCACTAAATTATACTTATTCATCTTTCTTAGCAGGTGCGAACACACATATATTTTAACACGTAAAAAACATACACTGTTGATTTTTTTAGATGCAAAAATGTTAACAAAAAAACAACAACACACTGAACAGCCACTTAGCTTTGCTTCACTTTTTTTGTTGGAGTCGCCTTGAATTTTATATAACCTTTATAATTTCTTAAAACTTAGTAAGCATTAGAATTGTTTTCAGTCTGTTGAGTAATAAAACAATATAAAATAAATAAATAAAACAGGCAATATTTTGCAAAACTTTTATTCTGTAACATACATTAGGGAACGGGATGATAAAAAGAAGAAGAACTTGGAATATGGATTGACGTCGAGTAGCTTTTAATTGAGTTCACTGTAATCCGTCAGCTTTTATCGGTCTTACTCTATCTTACTGAATTATAAACATACATTCTTACATAGTGGCGCTGTGCTTACTTCGACGGTCGATTTATATTGATAATTTAAAGGTTTATTTAAAGGTAAACTCGGTGATAATTGAAAAGATACAAGTAACGGATAAGCTTAATTGGTGTATATTTGAGATTTGTCAAAACTTGGAATAGCGACGTAAGTGCAAAAGTATAGCTTAAAGAAAAGTATTCCCCTCGAAGGTGTTAGAAAAAAGTGTAAAGTATGTCAGTGTATGTGAACAGTTTGTTTTAAATGTGTCGTGGATTTTCTAAAGAGGTAAAGATCCGGAGGGAAGTGTTGCACATAGGGCTTCCTAGCGGCACATTGCCCCGCCGACTTGACGCCAACTAGCCTTTTTGAGACGGGCTGGTCTCGTTGAAACAACCCGCCTCTTGTGTGCACGGCTAGCTGGGGATATTTTGTCCCACTACCCCTTTCCATCCGTGGGTCTTTAGCGGCTGAATTTGCATATTTAACTTTAATTGTTAACGGTGTAACGCGTTATTAAATAGAAGATATGTTTTAATAAGGCTAGATAAAAAAATTAACAACTTATTTTAAAAAATAGTTTACCTACCATTGTGGTGGATATTTTGTGGTAAAGTTCCGCATCTTCAATGGGCTGAAAACACATCATTTTCCCGATCCCAGCTGGAGAGTAATGGCGCTGTGTCGTTGACATGCTGTCGATTTGGAGCGGGGTAAATTTCGCACATCACATATTTCATATTTATGTTGTCCTAATCGATACAGCCTGGCACGGCCGATCCATAAGTTGTCTCTAATCTGAAGTTTCCTTGTAAAAAGTCGGACTTTCTTTACAACTGGAATATCTTAACTTTTGGACAATACTTTGAACTAAGGAGATTTTTAAGGCAATTTGCGGACATCAAATGATGCTTGCAATACAGATGTTCAAATCGGTTAAAAGCCGTTTACAGCGTAGCAGGATGTTTATGCAGTAATTTAACTACAATTGAATTGTTTATCTGTCAAAGGATGAACACACAAATGTAGAGTAAGTCAGTAAAACACATAACTTCATTTTACCTGAATATTTTTAGTATGTCATCATCAGTAGATGGGAGAGCTCTTGCATTGGTTCTTTTTCTTGCATGGCCCGAGATGTTACAGCAAAGTACTTGGTATAAACTTTTCTGAATCATTATCTGCTTTGCAACTGTTGTAATAGATTGTTCATTTATATTTGGACTAAGACGTTTGTTCATAAGGCTGCTGTATTGTTAACACTTGATTAGGCGTGATGACAGAAGTAATAAGATTGTATCTGGTTAAACCACAGAAATGTGATATTAAATCTACCGATATAGAAATCCTTATCCCAACACTGCATGTAAGTCTCCAGTGACGGTGCTCAAATATTATATAAAAGGAGCATGCTGAATTCAGAAACATGTACTATTAAACATGTTTTACATCTATACTTTTGTAGAAAAGCACATTTCCAAATTACATTGTATACAGTAAAACGTCTTAACGTTTTGTATCACACAGGACGTGGAGATGAAAGGTTGCTGGGCCTATCCCTAATTATTGAACACATGTGCGTGCTTTGCTATTCTCAGATAATGGTTTAAACTAGGCTTTAAATAAATATGATATAAGCTACTAGGACAAGAGAAATTGCAACTGCTACTGATTGACTGCTTTCTGTCTATTTATATCTGATGTGTCCAATAATCGTTCGAGAACAACAAAACACCGATGGTTTTGGAACTTGGCTTTTTAGTGGATATTGATGAAATATTCAGTAAAATTATGAAAACAAAAGTTAAAAAATAAAATTAAAATAAAACAAACCCGTCAAAAAAATGCCTTACCATATGTGTCAAGCGGGCAGACAAATGAAGACAAAAGCTTGGCTTCATCTCAATATAAGTCGATAGACGACAGTTGTCCACATTAAATGAAGTTTGTGTGTTAATGTGCTATAATAAGCGAGACGTTTTACCTATGAAGTGGTCAAAGGCCTACTGACATAAAGTCCAGACATAAATTAGGTCCTGAAATTGCTTTAAAATGATGTAATATTTGTCAAAGTGGCGTTAGCAGTCCGTTGTGGGCCCTGGTGCTCTTAATATATAAAGTTCCTGATATCAACCGTGGAGCAACCCGAGAGATTCTGGGTTGAACTTTCCACACCAGCGATAGTTACGTGACGGTCATTCAGCAGAAGTTTGACAGCCATATAAGATCATGCAATCTCCACTAGCGCTTCCGCTCCCCACTTCAATCTCAAGTTACGAACATTGAACAACAGCACTGTAATTCATGTATACTAGTATGTGAATATGATTAATTCCACACTATAAAGTGTGATTGTCCAACTGTTAAGTCATTCCTATCGATATGAAGAATCTGGGATCGAATGTGTTTAAATTGCATATAGTTTGTGCGTTAAATTCCATTTTCGACCAACGTTACTGTGAAGTTAACATAGATTGAACCTGGTGGAAAGACCCAAACCTCTGGTAGAGATTTGCATTAGGCCTCGCATTTATTCTACCGCGAGCGCTTGACTGGAGAAAACGGTGCCTTGTGAAGATTTTTTGCCGGTGTACTACTATTCTCCTCTCCAAAGCAGGAACCATGAAAGTTTCAACATTAGTATCCCGATTGTAATCAATGAATGGCCAACATATTACCACCAATTTACTTATTATTCAATTTGAAGAAAAAATTGTCTTGGAGCAAATTCAATTGGGCAGCAGTGTGAATAGGGAAGAGATATAAAAAAAACCTTTATACACTTAATCTGCGGCCGTGGATTAGTGTGTGCGCTTACTAATCCTACTTTGATGTACCGTTCACGCAATTGAGTTCGTCTGTCGATCATCAGGTATATGAGTGAGTTACACGATGTGGTTCCGGCAATCGCTGGATGATTTTTACGAGGTTTCCTGGAAGATGCCCACCGTAAATAGGCAAGAGCAGTGTGAAGTGGACAGTCCACCATCATATAAATAAAATACCCTTGAGTACGACGTTAAACCCCAATCAAACAAACAAAGCAAAGGGCAGCTTGTTTGGGACATGGCAATGCTGAATTTACAGAGGTTGCCACTGGAGGAAGATTATTTTCCCACATATCAAAACACTCCACATTTCATGATGGTGCTTATGTCAATTATTGTTTGATAACACTGCCATCACATTGGTGAAATACTCTTGAGCATGGTGTAAAACACCAATCAATCCACCTTATCAGTTATCAAGATAAGAATTTCTGTTGTACATTTTGATGAGTTTTAAGTTCTGAAAATGATCAAAAACTATCATGTCATATGCAGCATCTCTGATCTAGTCACTAATTCTTTAAAAATTTTATTTTTATTTTTTGATAATAATCACTGTCATGACATGTCTTAAAACAAATTTTTATTGTAAACGACTTTATCTCTGGTTAAATTTCGTAGAAAAACATTTTAGTTCAAATTTCATGAAAATGTGCCCTGATTCCACTGAATCAACGAACCAACGAATCTACCAGTTCACCAATTTACCTACCTACCAACTAATCTACCAACTGACCAATCTATTATAATTAATCAACCTATCTACCAATTAGCTTGTTATTCCATCAACCAACTGGTTATTCTATCAACCAGATAATCAATAAATCAATCAATTGCCCAGTCCAGTCCAGGCCAGGCCAGCCCAGTCCATCTTATTTCTTCTCATATTTACAGTAATCTGTGAGAAGATGAAGATGTGTTATTTGTAATAAAGTGCTGAACATTAACAATGACCAGAACTGACCGTCGCTGACCAATGGCCCTTTATCACCGACATTCCTTTTATCTGGTTTCCTCCCCTGAGACCAGCATCTGTCATTAGAATAACTAGTCACTGGCCTAAATTTCTGACAGCACCAAGTTATGGATTTCGCTTCAGGCCATTTGTATTTAAGGTCCCTCTGAAGTCAAATCAGAAGGAAATTATCGTCTTCTGCTTGAACAGACATCGGAAGAAATTCAGCCTGCGTCCATCTCTCGCGTTATTGTCATTGCTTCCAACAGCTTGCCAGTTTCTCCACATGCTTCAGTATCTTGGTGTCTCCGCTTTGTATCCATGTCAGAACTGCTGTGTTAAGATGCCCAAGTAAGGGTTTCTTATGACCAAGTGTGTCCATTGACTGCTCAAAAGCAGAAGGCAGACCTTTTAGCCATAAATTTATTGTCAGTAAGGATGGGATTGCTCGAAGAGTTGGCACATAAACTAATTGGGAAATCAAATATTTGGGAAAAATAAATCAATACTGTATAAAATGGACAGATTATACTGATCTGTCCATCTTATACAAAGTACAAGTTTTAGACTGGTATTTTTAGAAAATATGCTTAATCTGAAGTTTAAAAGCTGGTAATGTAAATCTTCTGTCAGGACCATTGACAGTTTATAGGCTTATACTTTGTGGGGTCCTTTCAGATTCCATGCCCTCTGGTTAAAGGGCAGTTTTCTTGAAGAATAGCAGTGCTCTCTTTACTAGGCACTGAAGGGAGATTAACTTTCCGACAATATCAAAACACTTGACATTTTATGGTTGCGTGAGTCACAAGTATACATGTCCTATACTGCTTAACACAAATTTAGTTTGGTATGAAATGTTTCCACGGTGAGACAAATTTGCTACTTCCACCATGGTGACTAAATGATGAGTAAATATAATACTGTTTGAATACTCAAATTATTTGCAATAATGTTTTAAAAGCCAGATCAATCTTAAAATGAGCAACCACTAACTGTGTTTTTGATGCATCCCTGCTCTCTTAATGCAGCATTGAGCTAGATGAATTGGGGATTGAGTGTGGATTGGACTGCTAACAAGATAATAATGAGGGCAGATTCTAAGATCGTTACGCTTCATTAACCACCAGCCCAGCTGTCTGTTTGGTCTTAGTTCACACTGCTGCCCTACTGACGTGTGCCCACTGGGTCAGGGTGTTCCAGCCCATTTCACGCCCAGCCCTAGTTAAACTTGCTTGGTCTGAATACCTATATGGTTTTAAAATTGGACTTGAGAAATTTGTAAAATTTGAAAATAATATTAAAAAAACATTGCCTGACTTCTCTGTAGCCCACCAAATGTGTCCTTAGTTAAAATTTCTGTATTTCTTTGAAATCAAAATTTAATTGAAATTTAATTTGAAAAAGAAAATATGAAAATAACAATAAAAAAGACTGCCGACTTTTCTTGATAACCTGACGTTTTGAAAGAGAAGATGAATAAAAACAAAAAGACTGACTTCACTGTAGCTCGCCAAATTTGTGCTCTGTTAAAAATTTTGTATTACCGGTATGAGAAGTCCTGCAATCACCCGCTATCAAAACAATATTTGAACTGTATGAACTTAGTATGACAACCAACAGGGCAAATCCACAGCAAAATAATAACAATAACAATCATATACCCTTTGCAGACCCTCCCCACATCCCCAGTGTGTCGCACATGCATGTAAATGGCATTTGTGAGAGTTAAATATTGTGTTCTGATACAACCAGTACTGCTAATAAATATATTATTGTTTGCCTTTCCTAAATTTCAGTTTTGCCCTCCTGTGAACTTTATATTTATTATAATCTGTAAATCATTCCTGCTACATGTATAATCCGATTCTAATTTCACAGATACCAATTTTAATGGCTTTATACAGATGAGCTGCGCTGAGCATGGGCTGTTCTAATTAACATTGAAGCCTTTGAACTTCTCACTGTCAGTTATCCCTTTATAAATATGCAAATCATGTCTCCGGGTGGTGTGTGATGGTGAGGTACTACGTCGTCGTTGTTAATTGGATTGAATCAAGAATTAGCTGGGTCATACTATACTTGTTAGTCAATGTGGGCTGCATTCAGCTTAGATTCTATTTGACTCTCTTCTCTAACATTTGGGCCTCTCCACCCACCCCAACCCCCGTAACACACACACAAATTGACTAATTCAGTTCGCATACCAGTGAAGACAGCCAAGAAATTTATGTACTATTGTCCTCCATTTTATGGTAAAGATGAAGACATTAGTGCCGCTGATAACACAATGGTGGTAAAAAGCTTTGATTCCTTTTCTATGGCATTGATTTTGAGAGAGTACAATTATCTTGTGAGTGAAACCTATTCTCATGCCTTGTGGAGAAGCATTGGGAATATCATTTTGTAACACTTTATTCTGTTTTTCACCCATTTTAGTTTGGTATAAATTCCTTCTAGACCTTCTCATCTTGGCCCCCTGGCTTAGGACTATGTACATTGTAACTTCTTATCTTAGTTTATTCGTTGATTTATTTTGATTGGTTGATCGTAGGGCTATTTACTGTACGAGTACACGACCGTCGATCCACAATAAAGTGAAATACATGTACACTTGAGTACACAAGTCGTTTTAATAATCTTTATGTGAATATAAAGGTTTTAAAGACAGGGGTTAATAGAAACATTTCTTTCAAACTCCTAAAAAAAAACTTCATACAACCTTTTTTAGTTTTGTTTTAAAAATAAATCTTTTTCTTCTGAAATTGAATATTGTTGCTTTGAAAATTTTGGCAACTCACCTAGTACTATTTGCATAAACTTCATTATCTAAAGTGTCTGCAAAGGAACAAATGATTATGAATGGGAACATGTTTATGTTAAAAGGCATCAAGCCAGTGAGAAGCTGCAGGGGGTGGAAGATACAGTTGAAGTATATTTTTGTTGTCATCTTTGGGGAAAACCCGGGAAATATAAGTTTTCTAACGGAACATTTACGTGTTCGTTTAAACTTTAAATTATGGTTGTGGTGGTGTTAACTATTTTGCAGATCACCACCCTCATATAAGTTAAAATACCCTTATGGGATACGTTAAACAAATGTAATATACAAAATAAACTGTAACGAGATAGAAACATAGTATTCAATAAACTAAGGGGCCGTGGCTTAGTGGTAAGCGTGTGTGCCTACTGATCCTACTTTGATGTACCGTTCACGGGATCAAGTCCGCTTGTTGACCCTCAGGTATATGAGTGAGTCACATGATGTGCCTTATGCAATCATGGAAGTGGTTTTTACGATGTTTCCTCCCAGTTTTCCATCGTAATAAGGCAATGAACAGTGTGAAATGGACAGTCCCTCGTCAAACTTTTGTATAAGTGAAATACTCTTGAGTACGACGTTAAACCCCAATTAAACAAATAATCAATTAACTAAGAAGTTGTTACATATATGTATACCAAGTCTTTCAATCAGAGATAAGGAGCAACATGAAGCTGATCAGTTCTGCTGTCTGGCAATGAATTTGCACCAAATTTTTGTTACATACACAGTGGTTTTCTGGTTAAATGTTGTGTATTGTTCAAATCATATTTAATACATATATGGTACAAACTTATTTTGTGACCTGTTTTTAAGATACTTATAATTTAAGTGCATTACAGGATAAATACAGTTTTATCAACTTTCAAATTTATTATTAAAGTAATATTTAACATCCATGGGGGACTGATTGAAAAAAAAAAATAGGATGTTTTTTTTGCTTTGACATTCGGCTCGTCTCCTTCCAAATAGTGAAATAACTTTAAGTACAGCATATTAAAACCCTAACCAACCAACATCTTAATGAAAGGTATATCAGGTGATGAATTTTATTTTGATATCTTTTGATTTTTCTCAAATGTTTTATACAAATTAATGTTTCTGTTTTTTGAAACAGGATTCAAACCTTGTATTCATTGTTTCATATAAGGATAATGAAAATATGTGAAAAATTTAAAGTTTATTTGTTAGAGAATTATTCTAATTTCAATGTATATGATATTTTGGATGATTACTGTTACTTGACATAAGCTTTATTTTTAGATTATTTAGGGTATTTTTATAGTAATTGTGATGTTTTGTGTGTATCGTAATAGAGTTTTGAGTGCACTATACAGAGCCACTGAATAGCAGTCAATATGTAAATTTATTACTGGTCTATTTATATAGCGGCATCGATTTCTGTGGAAATAAATCTAGGGCAAGCTGACCAGCGAGAAAATCGACATGGGAGCAATTTTACGATTGTAGCGGAGTGAGCTCTATATTGAGAGAGATTGGATGGTGTGGGAATGAACAAGATGGCCCTGTGTTAGAATGCTGTCACGAACAGCGACACACAGCTGCGATGTCATCAGGCCTAAAAAATGTGATTCACCATTTTCAGTGTTTAGCATTCACGATCCATTGTCACATGGTTTTGGGGAAAGGGTTTTATCAGAATCCAAGACATTGATTTTTTCAATGACAATGACATTGGAAAGCCGAGGCCATGCTTAGATGTCCACATGCTCCAGACTTCAGTTCACTACCGGCTAGCTCACGCTGGATTATTGGTTTCCTTAGCGACATGCTTGCAAGTATCACCACGGCGATTCCTACTGACAATGCCAAAATGAAGCCGGGTAGACATTCTTTAAGACAGTGTTGATGTTTAATTTATGAATTTTTAAAATGGAGTTTGGATGCAAAAATGGAGAAATGGATGTTGTGATTGTGCCATGGATTTTACCAGAAGTTCTCAAAAATATTTTCATGAAAAATGTGCAATTTTCACTTGAAGAAATACCTCTGGAGAAATAGCAATGTGACATGTGTTTGTCTGTTGAAGAATTTCATGGACTAGGATTTGTTCATTTTGACTAATTACTGTGTTTAACTGCTGAATATTAACATGCCAATGTTGTAACCGTGCTACCTCTCTAGAAAGAAACTACGAACATAATTCCTATGCATGGAAATTTACCGGTTCATATTTGAAGCTCAACTTGATGATATTTGCTGTTGTTGAAAAAATAAATTGAAATCAAATTTAACGCTGACAATTTTTAGAATGAAATTTTACATGGGATATTTTACATATTAACTTCTGCAATTTTTTTTAATAGACTTTTGGTTGTCAAATGTTTTTTACGATCAAGCTGAGAAATTTTATGTTTTAATAATGTGCTTTTTGAGGATCATACTTTTGGATTTTACCCTTTTGTCTTGATGTGTGACATAGTCAGACTGTTTACTATTGTGTGCAAGCGGTCTTATTTCAACATATAGTCCACCCTTAGAACCTCGTGAACAGATGAATAAGGAATAAGATGACAATCCTCTCATTTTGCTTGTCAAGTCGGGATAACATGTTCGTGTGGGGTTCAATAGCTAGCCCAGCTCTCCTGCTGTATTTGCCCTCAGCTGCTAATTCAGTTAGGACTTGGAATTTTCCGGGAGCCTAAAGTAACCAGTTTTAATCCTTAGTGCCTGAGGCAACAATAAACCAAGTCATGTCCGCGAGCAAGCGGTCTTGATCCGTACAATAATCATGTTAGAATATACGCGTGCAATAAATAATTAGACCACACCCCGATGGCTCGTTTTCTTGCCGACCTAATCTGGTGTGGTCGGTGTGACAGAGCAGAGACTATTTCCTCAACACCATCTGAACGAATACGAGTTACTTTTGAGTCGCCATCAGCCTCGCCTTTACGGGCTGCCACCACAGTTTCTGACCGTCAATCTCATGCGGTTGGTCGCCGTTTAGCGCGGCCGCAACACCTCACAGTACTCTCTGCTCAACCACGACCAAATTCTTACCCAAAACCTATTTTAAAGAAGACAGGGGAGGGTTACCCACAGAGATGTAGTCTGTATATACCACCCCCTCCTCCACATGGCCCACAGGTACGTCACTCTCTTCATTATGGGGAGCCTCTAGCTAAGGGCAGTATGTTTCAAAGAGTCATAGTGTCTTTACACAGCAATACAGGAGCATCAATATTCAAACTTTGCAAAACACTTCACGTTTTCATGTTAACATGTAACACAAATCGTGGAGGATTGGGAAGGAGCTTCTTGTTGCCCTGGTGCTCTCGAAGCTAAAGGACAACATGAACTTGATCTGTTTGTGATGTCTTTATGTTTTGTCCTGTATTTTTCCTTGTTTGTTGCTAGTGGAGTTGACGGTGGTTTCCTTCACCCATTGGGCTGGCACGCCATCATGTGCGTGAAATAATCTTACATGTTACTACGGTGTTAAACCCTAATCAAACAAACAAAGTAACACAATTCTATAGATTTCAACTTCTATATTTATTATGGAGCACTGTTTAAGTGCAGATGCTAGGACCTTTTTTAAAGCTTGAGAAGTTGAAATCCATAGAATTGTGTAATGTTATTGCTACAGCTTCTAAATGAGACTTAAACAAGTTATTTTCTTGTTAGTTTAACCCTTTAACTAGTGAATTATTATTTAGTATTACATGAATTATAGCCATAGATTTTTGAGAGCTTTTTATGTCAAAAGTAGTAAGAGATAGCAACTTGGTATAATGGACAACTATATTGGGCACTACTAGTACTATAACGAGGTACTAATTAGTTTGACCTATTTGCATATTAATTAGGTCACAGGCTCTACGTCTTCCCTTGCCATGCCTAGTGTTCACTGCTTGGTTCATAATACCGTTCAACTCACAACTTACAGGTAAATCGGCCTCAATGTCTGAATCAAAGTTAGTATCACTACCGGTGCGATCGGTAGGCTCAAACTCATTGCGTCAAATTCAGACAAATTCAGCTCACTTCCTGAATCATCGTTGTCATGTCTACTGCTTGTCGAAGCAAAAACATTGACATTGTTCTAACAGGAAGTTATAAAAATTCACAAACTTTCGCTCCTCAAAAGATTCAAAACTTTTAATGCAAACATGCATGAACTGAAGGAGGAAACTGTGGCTACATTAATAGGCTACACATATACAGGGTTATCAGTTATTTATAGCGGTTATGCATATTTTTGGCGCGAATTTTGAATGAGGGATGTTGCCAGCATTTTTGCGAGCTCGGTAGTTAAAGGGTTAAATCACTAACAGAGGATCAGATATAGACCTTCAATGGCGGGACATCATATAATAGGGAATTGAATTTAATAGCACTTCAAGCTTCTAGAGGCCCGCTACCTTGGCTTAGTGGTTAGCGTGTACACTTACTAATCCCACTACGATGAAATGTTCACGGGATTGAGTCCGGCTGTCGACCATCAGGTATATGAGTCAGTCACATGATGAGTCTCCGGCATCGAGGGTGGATCTCTTCACCCATTGGACAGGCATGCCATCATGTGAGCGAAATAGTCTTTCGTATGGTGTAAAACCCCTATCAAACAAACTAATCCTTTAATTTGGTTTATTTCTTTGCATTATGTTGGGTTAAATATCCAATTTTGAACTACGTTAGAAAAGATTATTGGCGATAAAAAGTTTTTCATAGGATTTGTTAATTTGTTTCTTTATTTGCAGAAGTTTTGGGTTTATCTCCAACTAAAGAGAAGGTCACTAGTGTAATAATGGGCACCTTGACAAACATACCGGGTGTTCTGTGTGCCCGAGCTATGCCCTATGACGCCCCAAGGGGCCATAGAGAGCTACCAGATGATAATGTGTCTGTGATATCTTCTGCACCTAAGTCAACACTAGGTCTTGTGAAGGCTCTTGATCTCAAGTATGTGTTTGTTTAATGTCCTGTGTTGTGTTCATTTGTTAGCATGGCGGCCTACTAATCCTACTTCGATATACCTCATGACTTTTCAGTTTTTCTGTCAATGCCCAGGTATGTGATTAGTCACATAATGTGGGTCCATCAATTAGAGGCGGTGGTTTCTCCCTGGTTTTCCACCATTTGCAACTAAGGCACTGAATAAAGCAAACAAGCAAATCTATATGAAAAATGAATAGACTATTGTTCAATTTTCATGACATCACAGTCCATGCTAGCCGAAAAGTACCTAATTGGTGTAAGATTTGATTCTGTTTCTTAACTTAAACTATCTCTTTGGGACTGAAAAGTTTTGGTACAAGGAAGCAATTTAAGTTAAGTTTTACCTTGATTTTTAAAAAAAATGTATACAGTTTTAATGTTCAAGTGAGTTATTCTTTACCATTTTGCAAGAGTTGAAAAGCAGACCTCTTAATGACTGGTAATTGACCATGAGACTTTTCTTGTGCTCACCTCAGGGAAGCAAAAGGAGAGTGAAAGCTGACATGTACTTACCTATATGGTTTCATTTTATTTGAAATAAATTAGAGATATCATTATGAGATTGAACTTCAATTTTAGGAGGAAACAGTCCTCAGCAATGTCGCCCTGCTCAGTTACTGGGACAGAAAGAAGTTCTTACAAGAGTGAACAACCTGTAGCATCTCATCCTGATAGCGAGACTCAAAGTGAGGCTGCATCAAATCTAACAAAATCAGTTGCACCTTTCTCCTCATTGCATGGTAGAGGTGATCTGCCAGACCTTCCAAGATGGGGTAAGTCTAGTTTATAAAGCTTTAAAAAGTTAAATGTCCACAAGCATTAATAAAAACGTATTTTAATCTGACAAAACATGTTTTAAAAATGTGTTTCCCACAGTTGAAATGTTGTTTTGGTTTTTAATATTTAATTCATCCCTAAAAATTTAGTTTGATAGTGAAAAATCTAACGCACTTGATTGGTCAGAAGCTTGACGACGTAGGCATATGCCGACAAAGGTCATTGTACAAAGCGGATACGGCTACGTCACAACTCCTAGCGGGAAGATCGTAATTGGCGTGATATCTTTTAATTGAAACGTAATTGTTTGTTATAATTTAACACAATTAGCTTATTCATTACCACAAATGACTGTGCAAACAGACCAAAAACTTAACAGGTATTCCCTTTTAAATATGGTTTTCAAGATTGTTTTCCGAGGAGAAAGATTTGCTTGTTAAACAGGTATGCCCTCTGGCTGAGGGCATTAGGTTTCAAGTACAGATGTACTGTTTTACTGAGTGAAAGAGGAACATTTATTTTCCAACAGAGCGGTACATGTCACATTTTATGATTTTGTTATTGTGGCAAGAATTGTTGAATACACCACCGTCATTTAAATGAAACACCCTTGGGCATAGAGTTAAACTACTATCCATCAAGCCAGTTGTCTCCACTTAGTTTGTTGCAAATCCTAAATAATGCAGAGTTTTATCTATACAATTATTGCTTTGGGAGCTATGCAAACGACATGGAATTGTGAAATTTGACGTAGATGAAATTTTTGATTTAAGAATTAAGAATCAAGATATTTTCTAAAAAAAATTCATTTGTTTTAAGTTTTGTTTATATTAGAGACTCACAATGTGAGCCTGGAAATTGCAGGCCTTTGGGTGGTTTTGGGGAGTTTTCCACGGTGTTTTAGCAAGGAACAGTGTTAAATTGACAATCTGTCATCATATAAATGGGATACCCTTGAGTACAATGTTAAACCACTATGAAACAACAAACAAAAAATTTAAATTAACTTTTACCTCGATTTACTACCCACGGCCATAGCTTAGTTTAAAGCATGTGTGCTTACTAATCCTACATTTACTTTGAATTTGATGTATCCTTTACTGGATCGAGTCCATCAGCACTCGGGTATATAAGTGAGTCTGAGTTTTAACCTTTAAGAATGCCTAAACTTTTTAAATTTTTTAAATTCTTTATGTACGCTACTTTTTTAATCGACATATTATATAACTTTGGGGAAAACCTCAAAGTGTCAATCGAAAATTTATTGTAAATTAATAGATTTGATAATCTACATAGTACATATCCAATTTAAGACTTTGATTATTTTATCATTTATTAAGAATATCTTAATTATTTATTTATTTATTTTCATTTTTTTATTTTTTTATTTATTTTATTTCATTTGATATTTTTACATGTTTTTATTTATTTATTTTATGCATATGTTTATGTATATGAAATTTGTGAAAAATTTTGAACAGTATTTATTGAGGGCTACAGGGAAGAACAAAGTTTTATTTTGTCTGTAATGATTATTATTATTATTATTATTATTATAAATAAATAAAGTTATTATTCCTCTCAATGATTTATATATGTTATTCTTGTGTTTCAGCTGAACCATCAAAAGAGGATGATGAGATGGGTGTAGCCACTCCAGATCTGGTGATAAAGAGAAACACTCGACTGTATGTGGAGGGAACTGGCTTTATGGGGCAATATGAGCCCCTGAGTAGGGCCAGTTTGGAGGAGAAACTTTACCAGGAGTAAGTCTGGCATTCTTATCAGGCACTTAAAAAATAAGAAATATATTTAATAAATATATTTTTTTTCAGTAGAAAGTCAGGCATTAATATAATGCACATAAACATTCTGAATTTCAAAAATATTTAATAAATATATTTAATTTTACATTGGCCCAGGGATGTTGATAAATACAAACTGATGAATCATCTAATAGATAAACTCTAATAGACAAATTTCTTAGTAGATCTTAATCTCTAGTTGTGATGTAAATATATTTATATTCTTGTTTTCCTTTAACCCGAGGTGACCTGAAGAAGCAAACTTATTTTAGAACATTCGTGTGGGCATACACTAAGAATAATTGTCCAAATGGTGTCCATACTTTCATTACTTTATAGTGTTGAATAACAGCTTCCTTATTTTATATTCGAAATAGGAATACAAAAACCTGTACTAGTATTTTTATAAAGAAATCTTTGGTTTCCTAATTCTTCTACGTGACTCCCAATTCTTAAAACTTGCTTAATGCTATTGAAATATTTTGTGTTGTAGCAAAGAGTTTCAGTCGTACCTAGAAGGTACCGGTGAAATGTTGGATGCTGCCATGTTTGAAGTGGACCACTACTGTGAGGCTAATGCTTGGCTTAACCAAATCCACCAATTTGCCAACCAGTGGACGGATCGTTCAGCGAAAAGCTACAGCGGAGTGGCTGCTTTTTCTATCGAGGTAACTAGTGATACATCTGGCATGCATCAGGGCTTCATGTTTAAAATGAACAGGACAGTGGAAATCACTCACCTGGCTGGTTTTAGGAGAGTATTTTTATTATCTAGAAGAGTGAATTGTATTTAGCATAATGTTAATTTGGACAATCTGCGAGAGTGGCTAAATCATTAATTAGGTGAGCTTTAGATGAGGGTGAGAGATAAGTCTCCACAAATGTGAAGCCCTGATGCATCAATGGTTTTACCAGGATTTCTGTTATGGCGCTATCATTTAAGGTTTACTTATTCATGTACATGTAGCTTACTCTGGAAAATGCAATGACAACAACAACTGAAATTGTATGTTTTTCTTGTGATGCTCTCTTACATATATTTCTCAAATTAATCACCCTGGTACAGGGATGTCAATTAGTTAAAACCAATCACTCCTCTAAAGTTGTTCTATGTAACCTACAGACATCTGGAGTCGAGACAATGATCATGTACATGGTAAAGAGCATGTAGAAAGTATGTGATAAACATGTAGCAAACAAGATACTCAGTATTTGTCTAGAATAAATCAATCTGCAAACTGGTGTGTTTTGTATAAATTTCTCTAGAAAAGACAAAAGCAGCTATCATTTGAGGTAATCTGAAATAAAGCCCAATTCAAACCGGACGCGACCGGACCCTTGGGAGACAGATGGCACATTTTTCAGCAAAAAACGAAATTTAAGGTTGAAGACATTCTATACATGTATATTTAGATTGATGTAGACAAAATGACCTGGGTTCAAATCCTGGTGGAGGCAAGCAAATTTGTCTCTCTTCATTTATTCAACATATTAATGTAGCTTATTGGATTTAAATTCTTCAAACGTTGTATCCACTAGGATTCAATTGTTAACCAAGTAAAGGGTCTAAAAAATAAATAATTCCATTTGTATTCCAATAAGACCAACCAAGCACCCAGTTTGCTAGTCTCCTTGTACAAGAATATCAAAATCTTTCACAATGACCCATTATAGCATACACGAGAAACAAAAATCTAAAGGACCTACTGGTTATAAGGCAAAACTTCCCTCTGTATCAGACAGGTTGTAACACTCATTTGCTTTAATAGATATATACATTGGTTTATCCCTATCTTTGAAATAGCAGTTTGTAGGCTGATTATTCTTAACCCATACTGAATATCTTGTTGGCTACATATTTACCAATACTTTATACACCATATCCATGGTCATTACCTTCTCTCGAGATGTCTGTAGGTTACCCATAACACAACTCCAGATTAAGTTTTATTAAGTAACTTG